>PVIU01008152.1:0-87655 GCA_004026605.1 Ondatra zibethicus | reverse complement strand
GTGGGACAAAGGAGGCCCCCTAGCAGGGGACTCGCCCTTCCCCCAAGGCCTCAGCCCGGGTGGGCCGAGCTCAGGTGCAGCCGGGACAGGGTCCAGATGAATCCGCGGAAGCTGGTTGGGCGAGGATCCCGGTCCCAAAAGCAGGCCTACTGAGGGTTGCCAGCTCCTCTCTGCTCGGCTCCGTGGGACAAAGGAGCTTTCCTGGATTTCTTTAGTGGATTTCTTCATTTCTTCTTTAGGAGTCTCCATCATTTTGTATTATTGATTTTAAGGGAATTAACTTATGTTTCATCTGTGTTGGATTATCCAAGTCTTGCTGTAGTGGATACTGGGGCTCTGGTGTCTAGTTGTTGTTGATAATGTTCTTATGCTTGTCTCTAGGCAGCTTGGTTTGCAATAATTATAGGTTTATATTCTGAGTTCTAAGTTGATCATTGTTGTATGGATTTTTTTTCCTTCTTGGTTTCTGTTTTCCCTCTGGTCCTCTAGCCTGAGTGGCCCATGGTTCTGTTGACTGGGAAGTCCTCAAGTTCATCAGGATGTCTCTGCTGGTGTTTTGCTAGGGGAGTGTTGTCTGGGCGCTAGGATACAGATGTTGCCTTTGGTATTCTGGAGTTTTGTAAACTGGCAAGGCCTCTGGGTTTCCCAGTACCATCATGTCCTCTGGTAAAGCAGGGGCATCTAGATGTTTGAGTAACTGAATGGCCTTCATTAGATCAATGGGTTCTGCTAGAACTGAGGACTGGGATATGGAAACAAGGTGGCTGACTGCCTTTTGTGGACTCTGGGTGGTTCTACGTATAGGCGGTGAGGATGTGGGTGGGGTTTTTACTTGGTACTTGCATGTTTTGCCAGTGGTAAAGCAGGGAGCTTCTACCTGAGTTGAGAGGAAATCACATTGAGAGTGTCTCTGCAAGTGTTTCCAGAAAGTTACACCAAGGCTTGAAAATCTTCCTTGAGTATGAGCATCATCTGTGCAAGGGTTTACATCCAGACCTGAAAGAAAATGAGAAAGCAGGCTGTACCAGCTAACTGTACCAACTGTGTAGATGCCACGTGTAGAAAATTCAGGCTAGATAGTTTATAATAGTCTCTTGGATTATGATGTACATTACCCTTCAGTTCCTGGGACAGGGGAGAGAGAAAGAGACAGAGATAGAGAGATAGACAGATAAATAGATAGATATCAAAAAAGAGCAGGAATAGGAGGAGGAGCAGGAAGAAGAGGAGAAAGAGGAAGATGAAGATAAAGGGAGAGAGTCTAATGCTTGCTACTACTTACAAATTTTCCAAAAATCTATATTGTGTTCTCTTAAGCAAAGCCTTCTGATGACCTCTTTTCCATCTATACGAACGAACATAATCTTTACACATGTTTAGATAAGAATGGCAATATAAATTGAAATATTAAATGTATGATTTGTTTAATATCATGAGAAAATTGAGACTTGCTTCTTCTTGGATCACAAGATGACTGCCATATTTTCTTTTACTTTTTAATTTTATTTTATATTTTCTTATAGCCTCCCATTCAAAAAGAAAGCAAGAAGTATGTGCACTTGGTTCTGCTTCAAGGGAACCTGCTACAGGCAGTGTCAGTGATTGACAGTTCCAGCTGTTTCTCCTCAGGAGCCTGCACTAGCAGTGTTTCAGAGCCAGATATAGATGGCTTGCTGTTAGTCTGTGTCTAATCCCAATAGGGATACCTTTGTCAGTCCATTGCTATGGGACTCTGTATTAGTCAGGATTCTCTAGAATCAGTGGAATGTGTGTGTATACATACATATGCATACACACACACACACACACACACACACACACACACACATATATATATATGGGAAGTAACTTGAATGAATTATATGCTGCAGTCCAACAAGAGCTAGATATGAATAGAAAGTTCAAGAATATAGGAGCTGTTCAGTCACACAAGGTTGCATCTGCTGGGATCTTGAAGAAGGAATAAATGGGTTGACAGAGGTAAGGACAAGCAGACAAAGAACAAACTTCATTCTTCCATTGTCCTTGTATATTATCCCAACAGAAGGTGTGGCCCAAATTAAAGGTGTGCATTCCAGCCTCAAGATCTGGATGACAAACGTGCTCTTCATATCTGGATTATAGTTCAATCCAGATATAGTCAAATTGACAACCAGGAATAACCATCACAGACTCTGAACCTGAAGTGATGATTCACAAAACCTTCAGGTCCTTTCTTGAACCGTTCTTAGAGTAGCATTACAGTCCAGCAGTCTTCGTATCTAGTTGTTTCTCTCTTCCACAGCCTCAGACTGTCCTGAGGTGTCTTGTTTCGCTCTGACTACACTTCCTTGTTTCCTGTATTCCTGGCAGACATTTCATCTTTACACTTCCTTCAATTCTTTAACTTTTCTTTCTAATTAATATTTCTGAATGTAGCTGTGAAATTACCTGTAAATCATGAAAATTTTAGTTTACATAGATATTCTTTTTTCAAATATAAATATATAATGAGATATATGTAGTAAATACATTTTAGTTTTTTCATGTATTACATTTGGCTATTTAATATCATGAAAAAAATCATATTTCAAAATAGTTAACTTTTTAACTTTCCTTGTATTTTAATTTTATTCATTGATATTATTCCTTTAAAGACAATATTCTCCATATTTTGAAAAAGAATGTTAAGACTGACATTGTCCTGAATAATTATAATCCTCACAGGAGAACCTGAGGAAGGAAAATATAGACAGTGAGGACAGCCTAAGCAAAAGAGTGTTAACCTGACTCAAAAGCAAACAAAATAACAAATAAAATGCTAAATTATTCATGTTTTTCCCAATAAATAAGAATTTTATTTTAAAAAACAAATTAATATAAAATTTTAAATGATTTATTTAGATTTACATGGCTATTAAAGAACATTTACCTTAAACTATTGATAAATATGAATAGTATTATTTTCAGTTTTAAGTCCTTTTTCACTTAACTACTACAGTTAATGTATTTATTCCATATTTATATTTAATGCTTAAATCAGTTTTAATAAAGCTATCTACTTTTGTCAATGAACATATTTATGCTACTTATATTTATGATAAAATTTTACACCTGTTTTCCTGAACTGTTTATTTCTAAAATATACTTCTTAATTTCTCATTAATTTGTTGTTTTGATTGTGATCATGAAGTAGGATATTATGTAACCCAGGGTAGTCAGGAGTTTGTCATATTACCTAGGATTACTTTGAACTCCTGGTATGTGCAACAACCTATGCCAATATGCCCAAATTTTCATTTTTTCATTTATGTAATTTAACTAATGATCAACTATGTGATTCTCATTGTATTTTTAAACATTTGCTATTTTAATTATTTCTAAATATATTATAAAATAATATGACATTGTTCTGCAAAAGTTTTTGACTTTCCTCCCTTTCATTATTGACTCTCTTGCTTCCTTCTTCTCTTAACATATTACATTCTATTTTCTAGTCTATCGTCAGTAGGTTTTAGTGTAACTGCATGAGGGTGATGTATTTTTCTAAATATAGTACCTTTTAATGTTTAATACTTTGCTTTATTCTGTCTTTATTATTGAAGTATTTAAGGATAAATTGATTCTTCTCATCATAGGTTTATCCCAAGTATTGTTTAATATTGATGAGTATATAATATATATCAATATAAACTCCATTATAAATATATTATTGATTTTTTCATAGTATTCATAGAACAGAAATTATTCAGCTAAAATGTCCTAAAGTATGTCACTTTAAATATATTCATGTTATTTTGACATATTCTTGGAGAATCCACTGAAATTTTCATGTCATCAGAGTGCAGCACTTATTTTGGTAATAAATCAGTCTAGAAATGAAATTTCACTAAAACTATAATGTGCGAAAGAAATTATTTACATCAGGGAAGTATAAATCTTTTTCACCTTGAATCACTTTTTAAAAAATAAAATGAAGCATATCATAAGTAGAAAATAAGCATATTTTTGAAGAATTATGAGTCAATAATAGAAGGCTATTAATCTTTCACCATCAATTAAATGTATAGGCAAACATATAATTGAATAAATGTTTCAGTATTTTATTTTAATTATCTGCTATGAGCTCAAATGTGCAGTTTGGACAGCTATAAGCAATTTTGTATTAGGCAATATTTTATCAAAATAAAGTTACTAAAAACTATATGTGATGAGTAGACTGAATGATATAGAACAGTTAGCCAGAGTATCAGCATAACAAATACCCACTTCCTAACCATATAGCTTCCAGTGCTCATATCTAAGCGTCTTGATATTTTTCAAAATATACAATTTCATGGTTCTTGTGTGGGAGCATATTTATATGTGTTCTAATATGTCAACATCTCCAAATTCACTCTTTATTTCAATTAAACTTATTTATTTGAAGAAACATAGTGTAGTATTCCATGCTTCATTATTTTTATTTTATATCAAAAAGAATAATTCACATTTCTTTTTGTTTTAGTATATTGTTCCTTATGTTTTATTTTTTCTTCTTTGTAGAGAAGTCATTTTAAACAGAGTCTTCTGTCATATAGTACATATCAACCATAGTTTCCTCTCTGTGCACTCCTCCCAGTTTCTCCAATCTCCCACCTTTTCCAGATCGACTACCCCCATCCCTCCTTGGTTTTCCCTTTAGAAAAAAGTAGTTCGCAAAGAGACAAAAACCAAGCCAAACAAATCAAGATACAGTAATAAAGTACAAAAGCTCCCATTTAGAGTCTGGATAAGGAAACTCAGTAGGTAGAAAAAGAGTCTCAAGAGTAGAAGAAAAAGTCAGAGATATATGTATACACTAGCCCCAAATGTTAGGAAGAGCTGGTGCAAACCAATGTAGGCACCACACTTGTTGGTTTAAGTCTCTGTGAGCCCTGCTTATTAAATTCACTGGGTTGTGTCCTCCTGGCATCCTCTATCCCATGACTCCTTCAATCTTTCCTCCCACTCTTCCCTGGGTTTCCCTAATCTCTGAAGGCAGGGACCCAATATAGATCAATAATTTACACTCCCTCTCTTCTTAATGTCTAGTTGTGGGTCTCTGCATCTGCTCCACTCTGATTACAACTGTACAAAGCACAGGTCTATGAGTATAGCAAAGTAGTACTAAGAATAATTTCAATGATTTTTTTTTGAGTCCCAGTCAGATCTCTGGTCTATTCAGCCTCCAGGTTCTAGCTATCCAGACAGTGTAAAGCATGGTCTCCCTCTTGTTGTTTGGATATCAAGTTAACTAAACATTCAATGATTACTTTTATATGTTATGTATCACCATATTTTAGTACATCTTGCATACAGGACAGTTTGTAGGTGTTTTGTGGTTAGGTTGTATCCAGGATTCTTTTGCCATAGCCTACAGAGTACCTTCTCATGCCATAATTCATATTATTTAAAATGCAGAGAAATACATTTATTTTTTAATTATACAAGTATCCATTTTTTCTTATTTTTAAAGTTATAGACCTTTTAACAGTAATATAATTAATTAATATTTATAGTAACAATTTTAGGTTCTAAGGTATGTAACATTCAATACTTCAGATGAACACCATAGATTATAAATTATTATTGCCTTCATAAGAACTGTAGTTGTCCCATATATTTTCAATTAAAACTATTTCCTTAACAAATAATCTGTAATAATTAGCTTGTCACATAGGTTTTGATGAATAAATCTGTTGTTCTAAAGTTGGAAATTTAAAAATTCTTAGTACATACTTTCAAGTTGTGAGAACTTCCACAATATTGGGTAAACATAGAAAACAAACTTATTCCCCTAACTTGATACACTGTTTCCCAAGATACAGGCTCCTCAGCTTAACCAAGTCTGTCTTGACTCTTTCCTTTCATGTGAAATTCAAGTCAAATGAACTTATTTGACATTTATATACAATGGTCCTAGACATTGCCTTACTCCAAATGGGCAATATACTCTACTAGAAATACCCGACTATAGCATATTATTATCTTTATTTATTTATCTTAATGCTAATAAAATTAGTCATTATTAATGCATTTATTTCATTTTTGCAACTATATATATTTTACTTTTTATGATTACTAATCATTATATCCTCACCAATATCCCTTTGGAATATTAAGTTGGATAAGCCTACCTGTAGGGAAAATAGTAATCATAGGTGTGTTTTAAATATATTTGTATAGTAAACTCACTTAGCTCTTAGATTGGAACTGAATTCTAATAACAAATTTACATCTTTTTGTCCTAATTTCTGCATACATGCTGTCATATTTATTAAAATTTTCAGATAGATAAAATGATCCATGATCACGAAAGAACGGCGCCAAGAATGTTATGCATTGTTAATCATATTAATGGAAAGCTTTATGAGTCTCATTAGAGTGGTTGGCATGATTTTTATAGTTAGGATTTTTATATAAATCATAAGAACTAGCATTCTCATAGAACCATTGGAATTGTAATAAAAATTTTATTAGTATTATTTATTTTTGAATGTAATTGCATGACTCTTTGATTTAGCCTCATTACTAAAAGTAAATATTATTATCAAATATTTCCTTATTGAACATATCTTGATAATCTGAAATTAGACATCCTTTGGGAATTGACATTCAACAATGGCCTGTGTACTCTCTTATAGCTAGCTTCCATTTTGTTTATCTTGGTCACTTTATACTCCAGTAAAAGAAATCTGAATGTGATTATTTGTACATACTAAAGTAGACAACACAATTTACTTCCTGTTTTACTTTGAAACATACATATTGAAAATAATATAAAAACATTTTATTACTATTTTCTCTATAATATAAAATCTTTCCTCCATTGGGAAACACAATATGTCTAATTGATTACCAATCATTTTCTACCAAATTACAATGTGACCACAGAATGATTTTCAATAAAATCATTACTTTCTATAAAGAATATGACAATGATAATATATTGTCAATATATTATGAGTTATCATTTAACATATGTATTTATATATTTTAGGAAGCCTCCAAAGTATATTTCCATATCACTTTTAAAAAGCCCTTTTGGGTAGCTTCTGAATATTCTCCTGAGGCTTCAACCCCAGTAAAGTCTTATAGGCAAATAAACAATACTGAGATTGGAAAAAATAGTCTTCTCTAGGGAAAAGAACACTGTAGTTGGTTGTTTTTTGTTTGTTTGTTGTTTTTATTTTTGCTCTTTCTCTCTTTTTGGGGGGAAGGGGGGTTGCTACCCAGTTTCAAATAAGTCACACTGAGGCTTATTCTTCCTTATAATTGAGCAGCATCAGGTTTTCTTGTTTCTTGGCAGCTTTTCTTTCCTTTCCTTCTTTCCTTCCTTCTTTCCATCCTTCCTTTATGTATTTCTTTTTTTGTTTATTTTGTTTTTTGAGACAGGCTTCTCTGTATAACAGTCCTAGTTGTTTTAGAACTAGCTCTTGCAGAGCAGGCTGGCTTGGAACTCAAAGAGATCCACCTGTAATGGAATTAAAGATGTGTGCCACCACCATCTGGATTGCAAGCTTTTCTTAAGTTAATATCCCATCTACCACTTCTCTCTGGACTTTTTTTTCTTACTTCTGTATATTGTAATTTCACTCTTAATCCTTGGTTCCCTGTGTGGCTGGTTGTCTGGTCCCTCCTTTTCTTGCTCTTTCCTTCATTTCTTCTCCTATTCTTGCATCTTGATCTTATCTAGCTTTCTCCTTCTATTTATTCTCTTTGCTTGCCAGGCCTTCCTATCCATTCTCCTGCCTAGTTATTGTTGGTTTATCTCCTTATTAGTTCCTCTGGTGTTTTAGACAGGCAAAGTATCACAACTTCACAGAGTTAAACAAATCCAACATAAAGGAATACAGCACAATTTTCATCATTAAATAAATGTTCCACAGCATAAACAAATGTAACAGATCATAAATTAATATTCCACAACAGAGGATGAATTACTCATCCAATTCCAAATGGTCAGCCCTAAAATCACTTATTTACAAGTAACAATATTTGGAATGAACAAATTGTAGTTATGTATTTAAAAAATGTGAATATATGCATTTATATGTATATATATTTACCTATATGATAGATATAGATAGATAGATAGATAGATAGATAGATAGATAGATAGATAGGTAGATAGATAGATGGATAGATAGATAGAAATCAAAGGGAAAAGAGTCATGAATTTAAATGAGAATAAGTGAATGCATGGGAAGGTTTAGAGAATTGACAGATACTAAAGAAAGGTATCACATGATCTCAAAAATAATAATTTTTAAAAAATAATTAAAGTATTTATCTTAAAAAGCTAGTTAGGGTTAGTTATCCTCCTCCCATATACCCACACCTACCTTGCCTTCAGCCTCATCACTGTTTAATTCTTCTGTATTTATTTCCCTTTTATCTGTTTATAACACTATATTCCATTTCTGCTTTGTTGGAATATTCCTTTCTCATTCTGATATCCTCTTCACTCTAGCAACCTAAAATGTGGATATTCTAAATAAAACACATATATCTAAAGCTTAAATGTTAATATCCACATATAAGAGAAAACATGCAATATTTGTCCTGTGTCTCAGTTACCTCACTTAGGACGACTGTATCTTGCTTGATCAATTTATCCAAAAATCTCAGAATTTTGATTTTTTCTTAACATCTGAGTAAAGTGTTACTATAAAATGTACCACATTTGGCAGTATGGACCTGGGAGAGTCAGGTCTTATAAATGAGGTAGATCAAAGCCTTATACAGTAGTCAATTTATTCAGGGCATCAGACAATTTATATTCTGAGGGCATTCTGAAGGTTAAGCAACCTTAAGTACAAGCTGTATATAGAAAGAAGGGCAAGGTCACATGAATTATGACTGTGTACAGCCAGGAGGGCAACCTGCTTGGAAACATCATCCAAATATTTAGAGTAAATAATAGGTAATCTGTACTTAACCTACTCTCTTTTAACCTAGAAGAGGCATGAAAACACATTTCAAGAAGATATCCACATTATAGAACAGAGTTTATAAAGTATTTGTCTTTTTTACTTGCAGTTTTCTAAAATCTAAGAAATCTCTTCACACAGCTTTATACACAGAATGTTCTGACCACTCATCACTTCAGATTTTATTTTAATCAAACCCCTCCCTCAAGGCTCAAGAGTATATATAGAAAATTACATAGACAGATTGAAGATGTTTAAGAAGGTGACAATATAAAGGAAAAATTTCCATAGTGAACAGGGGTGATACACACGTGAATATTCAGAGACTATGGTAGCAAGCACAAGGTGACAAAAGTTCAAGAAAGACACAATTTTGTTTTTGTTGTAGTTTATTTGGTTCAGTTCTGTGTTTAATAGAAAACAAATTAAAGATCATGAAGTTGAGTGGAAGGATGAGGGAATCTAGGAGTGTTTAGGGGAGAGGAAAGAACATTATGTGAATATATTGTATAAAATATTAAAAATAAATAGTTAAAAGAATAAAATTAATCAAAACAATCAATAAAAATAACTAATATAAAGCACAAAGGAAGATTTTAAGTTCCCTTATCTTATTTCATTCATGAAGACTGCAAAACAGTTTGTAGGTCTAAGTGAATTTAGATTTTGAGCAATGCCTAAGTATATTTCAGTGCAATTTTCTGTTTGCCAAATTCTGTAAAATTATGACATATTCTCTCTTCACAATAATGAAAATATTAAGTATCATTTTCCCTTGTAGTGCTTGTGGGCATGTGTTTAAATTATAGGAAGTGAGCTGAAACAGCCACAGAATATAAAGTAACCAAACATATTTCTATGATAAAAGGCTAAAAGTTAAGCATAAACTTTGTTATAGTTGTTAAATGGCATAGTTATTGAAGAGTATAACTAGGACTACTGCTGAATTTTGAATTTTGTATAGTACATTGTTACTATATTGTTTGCTTTCTGTCAATTGGACTTGGTATTAGTGTGTAGATATTTAGTCAGACATCATTTCAGATATTTCTGTGAAGGTACCTGAAAAGGAGAAGCAAAATAAATTCACAATGTTTTGAGTATAACAAATTACCATTCATAATGAGGGTGGCTGTAACCAAATAAGCTGGAAGCTTACACAGAAAGAACAGAGACAGACCCAATTTACCCAGAGGTGCTTCCTCTAAGAAACAGCAGCTGTAGATCTTTGTCTCTCTAGATTGTCTTTTTGTATAATCTCTACAATAATGAATTCCGATGTCTTGAAATAAAGTTTATAACTCCTCCACCAAATGTGCTGTGAACTAAGCCCTGAGGCCTTGTTTTTGCTAGGCAAGTGTGCTATCATTAAGATAATTCCCCATTCTTCTGAGTAAATCTTGACTGATACAATGTTTATTGATTATGATTTTTCATTGATTTTTTCCCTTTCCTTAGTAGAAGAAAACAATAAGAGGAATAGCAATAACTAAATCAAAACATTATCTAAACATGAAATGAATGTCACCTATGAATAGAGCAATGAGACATGATGAATAAATAAAAAGTAAAAGCCACTGATTTTGTGACTTTTTATATTTGAGCATTAGAACTGAAAATCAAGTTATCAATTACCACTTCAATTCATATTCATTAGAAATGTTCCTTGTTGTTTTAATGATATTGTAATATCTATTGGATGTGCTTTTTAACTTTGAGAGACTTAAGCAGTAAAACTACCAGTAAGAGGAATATTTTGTAATAAAAATGTAGTTATGACATGGGAATGAATGAGGGTTTATTTAACAAATGGTTCTGGCATAACTGGATATCAGCATGTATAAGAATAAAAATAGATCAATATCATCATGCACAACATAAACATACATACATACATACATACATAAAACCAGGCATATATATATGCATGAACACATGCATGTCACCATGTATGTATTTGTGTGTGTGTGTGTGTGTATCATGTACAAAACTAAAGTCCAAATGTATCAAAGACCTCAACATAAAGCCAGTCACATTGAACCTCATAGAAGAGGAAGTGGAAAGTACACTTGAATGTATTAGCATAGGAGATCACTTCCTAAATATAACCCCAGAAGCACAGATACTGAGAAAGTCAATTATTAAAGGGGACCTCCTGAAACTGAAAAACTTCTGTAAAGGACATGGTCACGAAGACAAAACAACAGCCTACAGAATGGGAAAAGATTTTCACTAACCCAACATCAAACAGAGGTCTGAACTTCAAAGTACACAAAGAACTCATCAAATTGGTCATCAAAAGAAAAAAATAATCCAATAAAAATGGAGTATAGATCTAAACAGAGAACTCTCAACAGAGGAATTTTTATTCTTCTACATGCTGATATCCAGTTATGCCAGAACCATTTGTTAAATAAACACTCTTTTTCCATTTGATATATTTTGCTTCTTTGTCAAAAATCAGGTGTTCAAAAGTGTCTGGATTAATATCCAGGTCATCGATTCATCTCCCTTGGTCCTCCTGCCTGTTTTAATGGCAATAGCAGACTGTTTTCAGTACTGTAACTCTGTAGTAGAGTTTAAAGTCAGGGACTGTGATGCCTCCAGAAGTTCTTACTTTGTACAGTATTGTTTTAGATTTCTTGGGTTTTTTTGCTTTTCCATATGAGGTTGAATGTATTAGCATAGGAGATGCTTTACAGGTCTTTTGAGACCTGTAAAGAATTGTGCTGGAATTTTAATGATCATAGCATTGAATCAGTAGATTTCTTTTGGTAAGATTGCCATTTTTACTGTGTCAATTCTACCTATCCAAGAGCATGGAAGATCTTTCCACTTTCTGGTGTCTTCTTCAATTTCTTAAAAATTTAAAGTTTTTTGTCATACAAGTCTTCAACTGGTTTGTTTAGAGTTACTCCAAGTTATTTTATGCTATTTGAGGCTATTGTGAAGTGTGATGTTTCTCTGTTCTCTTTCTCATCCCATTGTATCATGTGTACAGGAGGGCTACTGATTTTTTTTGAGTTAATCTTGTATTTTGCTACATTACGGAGAGTGTTTATGAGTTATAGAAGTTCCTTGGTAAAATTTTTGGGGTTGCTTATGTAAACTATTATATCATCAGCAAACAGTGAGTGTTTGACTTCTTTTCTGATTTGTATCCCCTTGATCTCCTTTTGTTGTCTTAATGCTCTTGCTAGGACATCAAGAACTATATTGAATAGATATGGAGAAAGTGGACAACCTTGTCTCATTTCTGATTTCAGTGGGATCACTTTGAGTTTCTCTCCAATTAGTTTGATATTGGCTGTTAGCTTGCTGTATATTGCCTTTATTATGTTTAGGTATTTTCTTGTATCCCTGCTCTCTCTAAGCCCTTTATCATAGAGGAATGTTGTATTTTGTCAAAAGCTTCTTGAGCATCTCATGAGATGATCATGTGGTTTTTATTTTTCAGTTTTTTTATATGGTGGATTACATTAACAGATTTTTGTGTGTTGATCCATCCCTGCATCTCTGGAATGAAGCTGACTTGATCATGGAGGAGGATGGTTCTGATGTGTTCTTGGGTTTGATTTGCCAGAATTTTATTTATTATTTTTGCATCAGTGTTCATGAGTGAGACTGGTCTGTAATTCTCTTTCTTCGTAATGTCTTTCTGTGGGTTGTGTATCAGGGTAATTGTAGCCTCATAAAAATAGTTTGGCAATGTTCCTTCTGTTTCTATTTTGTGGAATAATTTTGAGGAGTATTGGTATTAGTTCTTCTTTGAAATATCTTTTAGAATTCAGAGCTGAAGCCATCTGGTCGTGGGCTTTTTCTAGTGGGAAGACTTTTAATGAATTTTTCTATTTCTTCAACAGTTATAGGTGTGTTTAATTTGCTTATCTGATCTTGATTAAATTTTGGTAAGTGATATTTATCTAGAAAGTTGTCCATTTCCTTTAAATTTTCCAATTTTGTGGAGTACAGTTTATCAAACTATGACTTGATGATTCTCTGGATTTCCTCTGTGTATGTTATGTCCCCAGTTTTTTTCTGTTTTGTTAATTTTGATATTCTGTCTCTGCCTTTTGGTTAGTTTGGATAAAGGTTTATCAGTTTTGTTGATTTTCTTGAAAAACCAACTCTTTGTCTCATTGATTCTTTGTATTGTTTTTTTTGTTGTTGTTCTTGTTGTTTCTATCTTGTTGATTTCAGCACTCAATCTGATTATTTCCTGCCATCTAGTTCTCTTGGGTGAGTTTGCTTCTTTTTATTCTAACATTTTCAAATGTTCTTTTAATTCACCAGTGTGGGATTTTTCCAGCCTCTTTATGTAGGTACTGAGTGCTATGAACTTTCCTCTTAACACTGCTTTCATTGTGTCTCCTAAATTTGGGTATGTTGTGTGGTCATTTTCATTAAATTTTAGGAAGTCTTTAATTTCTCCTTTTATTTCTTTTTTTCACCCATTGATAATTCAGGTGAGCATTGCTTAATTTCTATGTGTTTGTGGGCTTTCTGGAATTAGTATTGTTGTTGAATTCTAGTTTTAAGTCATGGTGATCTGTTAAGATACATGGGGTTATTCCAATTATTTTTGTATTTGTTGAGGTTTGTTTTTCTTACTGAGTATGTGTTCAATTTTTGAGAAGGTTCTATGAGGTGCTGAGAAGAAGGTAAATTCTTTTATGTTTAGATGGAATATTTTATAGATATCTGTTAAGTCCATTTGAGTCAATTGATCTTTCTATAACTGCCTGACATATAGAATTGTTTGGAATACCTGTAATTAGCTTTATATTATAATAAGCAGAAAACTGTTTTATTTTCTTAGAGAATTATGCTGGACCATTGTCTGTCTTTATTTGTGCAGGTATACCTATGATGCTCATAACTTCTAATAAATGCCTGATTAATGAATCAGCCTTTTCTGAGCTCAAGGCTGTTGCCCACTGAAAACCTGAATAAGTGTCTATGGTGTGGTGTAAATATTTTATGTTCCAGATTCTATAAAGTGGAATGCATCCATCTGTCAGATCTCATTTTTTGATTACCCTTTGGGTTATTCCCTGAAAGTAGTGGTGTTTGGTTATAGAAAGAGCAAGAAGGACATCTTTTTATAATCTTCTTAGCATGTTGCCATGTAATAGAAAACTCTTTCTTAGAACTTTTGCTGTTGACATAATGATTCTTATGAAATTCTGAGGCATTCAATACACGTCCAATCAAAAATTGATCAATTTCTACATTACCTTGTGCTAGAGGACCTTACAGACCCGCATGGGATTTCATGTGTGTTATGTGTGTTCCTGAGTATATCTTGAACCTGTATGAATAATGAAGTCAATTTTGAATCATGAGGTATAAATTCAGCAGTTTCAATATGCAAAACAATTATTTCTGCATATTGTGAATCAGTAACTATATTGAGAATTTCCTTAAAATCCCTTAGTACCATGGGAATAACATATAATTCAGCATTTTGGAAAGAATTATAAGAACTATGTTACACCTTACTTTATTTTTCTGATTTGTAAACTGCCTTTCTTGATTTATTTGTTTCAGCATAAAATATATAGGCTCAAGTTATTGGTGCATCACATATAATTCAGAGAACAATCCAAGTAGTTCTCTTTCTAAGGCTAATTCTATCACTTTTGGCATAATTGCTATTAATTTCTCCCAAGAAATTAGCACAAGTTCTTTGCCATGGTTCATTGTCTTCCCATATTTTTTTTTAAATTTCATCACTAGTAAAAGGCACTATAATCTCTGCTGGGTATATACATACTAATTGATGAGGTCTTAATTTACCTTTTATAATTAATTTAGAGACATTTTCCACATAGGTTTTTAATTTTTTACTTGGTTTCTGAGGTAAAAAGATCCATTCTAAGACAATATCTTCCCTCAGCATTAAAATTCCTGTAAGGAAAATTCTAGAAGACAATATGACTAGAATACAATTAATATTTGGATTCACTCTATCTACATGTGTCTCCTGTAATTTTTATTCAATGACCATCAGTTTTTTTTCCTGATTTAGCTGTTAATTCCCTGTTACTGGTTAAGTCTTTGTCAGCATCTAAGTTTTTTTCTTAAATGAACTATTAGTTTAGGTGTTATTCCAACAGCCAGTTGTAGACTGGAAACATTTCCTAACAATCTTTAAAAGTCATTAAGAATCTGCAATCAGTCTCTTCTAATTTCTCCCTTTTGTGTTCTAATTTTCTTTAAACCTATTTTGTAACCTAGGTAATTGACAGAATCTCCTCTTTGTATTTTTTTCAGGAACAATTTTTAATCTTGATTTAGGCAAAACTTTCTTTACTTCTTCAAACATTCTTTCTAAAATATCTGCATTTGAGTTATATAACAAAATATCATCCATGTAATGGTAAATTATAGACTTAAAAATTGCTCGCATATTATTTTAAATGTCTGATTTACAAACTATTGGCACAGAGTTGGAATATTGAGCATTCCCTGTGAGAGGATATTGAGCATTCCCTGTGTGAGTCCAGTCTCCTAGTGGGCTGAGAATTACTATAAATAGGCACTGTGAGGCAAATTTTTCTCTGTCCTTTTCTTGAAAAGGTATAGTGAAGAAACAATTGTTTAAACCAACAACTATAAGAGGCCATCCTTTTGGTAATAGAGAAGGCAGAGGAATTCCAGATAATAGAGGGACCATAGGTTGAATTAGCTTTTTACAACTCTTAGGTCTGTCACCATTCTCCATTTACCAGATTTCTTTTTAACAACAAATACAGGAGAATTCTTCAATATGGTGACCATCTAGTTGCTCCTGTTCCAGCTGTTCTAAAGCATGCACTTTGTCTTCCATTAAAGGCCATTGTTTAACCCATGTGGGTTTCTCAGTTAACCACTTTAAAGACAAAACTCTTAGTACTTCTGAAGGTTTGCTAGTTGCTTTGTGTTAGTGTATAGCCTGAAGAGCTGATGACCTTTCTTTAGAATATCTTATATCCTTCCCAGAAACAAGAATTTTTGGAACTGTAGGAATGTTAATCTTGGTATTCCATTGCTGCAATAGATCATAATCCCATACATTCACTACAATATTAGCTACATATGGCCTCAGCTTTCTTTTCTGTCCTTCTGGTCCTATGCACTTAACCCACCTCGTGCTTTGTTTCACTTGAGATAGAGTTCCAATTCCTAAGAACTGGATATTTGCCTCTTGAAGAGGTCAATCTGGATGCCAAGATTCTGGAGTAATGATATTCACATCTGTACCCATGTCTAGTAATCTCTCAAATGCCACTTATATGCATGCTTCCTTTTGGTCTTTAATCATTTATAGAATTCTGCCAAAATATACTTTTTCTATTTCCTACTAGCATTTTTGATTCATTCTCCATGTCTATTCCATCATCCTGAACAGTATGGATTTTTACAGTACACACTAGATTGTTTAATTTTCTTGGTAGACATGTTCTCCACAGTGTCTGGGAATGACTTGTTTGACATCGGGGCCTGCAAGCGGTCTCCCAAGGAGTTTCCTGGTAGTATCAGGTTGTCTTTTCTGTCTCTTCTCAACCTACATTCATTAGTTCAATGTCGCCATTTGCCACACCTCCTACATATACCAGAAGGCTGAGTCCTCCTATTCTTGCCATTCCCAGAGGAGGCATTATTCCTAGAAATTCCTTTTCTACGGTCCCTTCTTAGATATCCTATTCTTCCACAATTAAAACATTTGGCATTTTGGTGTCTCCTCATACTATTGGAATTTCCTTCTCCTACCCAAGCTTCAGTACTATAATCAAATGTTTCAACATTCATTGTATGCAAGACCCATTCATCTGTGGGTTATAATTTAACATTTCAAGGCCCAAGGAACTTCTTACATACTAAGTTAGCAATTTCAAAAGCCAGATATTTGATAAGTACCTGTCTAGCTTCAGGGTCTGTCACTACTACTTGTACAGCATTAGTCAGTCTTTGTAAACATCACTAAAGTGTTCTCTCTGGCCCTGTTTAACCATGGTATATTATTCAAGCCTTTTCCTAGTTCTGAATCCTGTCCCAAGCATTTAAATATGCTGTGGTATATAGAGACAAGGTGCATTCTTCATAGCAAGCCTGTTCCTGAGGATAAGAGTAATGACCCTCACTGAGAATTTGATCTTGGGTAATCTCAAATCCTTTTCCTTTCCCTTATGCTTTAAAATTTTTGCCTCTTCTGTCCAATAAGACTTCCAAAGCAGCTGAGGTCTATCTTCTAGGACCACTGAGATAAACTGAAGACAATTGTGTGGGTTTACCTTTGTGCTTGAAGCCCATGTGTTCACCATTTCCCTGACAAATGGTGAATGTAGCCCAAAGAAACTATTGCTAGTTTAATTTCCTTTAGATCACTCATATGTATTGGTTTCCATGAATATTATCTGACTACCTCAGGGTAATTTGTGCCATATAGTCTTTCTGAGGAAATTATCAGAATTGCAGTTGAAACTCTGTGTAAGTCATTCCATGGTCTGGCATGTATTGATGAGCCTAAATAATGTCCTTGTATCTTCTAGCCCTGTTCATCAATTTCAATAAATTCCTCAAACTTTTCACATCCTTTTACTACTGCCTTTTGTAAAGGCTACATCTCCTGTCCAGTGTTCTGTTCTAATGCCCTCACAGAGGATTCCAAGGTATGAAATTTTTCCAGTAAAGATAACATCTCATCCTTGGATATAATTTTGATTGTGTGCATATTACCTTCCTTTAGAGATATTTTTCCATTAATCAACCATAACTTTTCAACAGATTCTAATAGTTAAATTCAACAGCACAAATTCTTCCAAATAATTCCGTCAAATTGATGTTATCCCTCTCCATTGAACCATTTTTAATTGGATAATATTGAAAACAAAACTAATTCCTGGAATCAAATAAATCACATAAGCCTTACAGAATATCTTCAATAGTATCAGCAAAATAATTATTGATCTCCTGAGCATTCTAAGTATTTTTTGTAGTTTTTCAGATCTTACCTATCATAAGGCAATATTGAAGTAGGTGTAATAATCATTATTGGCCAGCAAGTATCACAGTTGAACCCACATGGCCGAGAGATGCAGCAGTGAACAGCATATGTTGCTTACTCAGGTACTAAAAATTACGCTTTGTTTAACAAATTAAGAGCAGTTATTAAGGCGATCAAATGATCTGAGAGTTGTGGCCCAGGATAAAGAGAAAATCCAAAGATTTCCATCACTGCAAGATGCAAACTGTGTGCACCAGAAGGATCACAGGCAGCTGTGTGTGGGCTGGTGTGTAATGCACAGAGAGGCAGCATGTGGTTCAAGAGCCAGGGAGTGCTGAGCAGCAGCCTGCTACATCTGAAGGCCAGCTAGAGCCACGGACAGGAGAGTCAGTGCCCAATGTGCCATGTGGCTGGAGAACCAATCCCAAAAAGTGTGGTCTGGTCCCTACCAGAATATACAAAATAATCCCACACTAGTTCAGAATTACACATAATAAAGGGATATTTATTTAGGAAAGACTCACAGATCACTGTCCTAGATTAAAGTCCTCTGCATGAATGGGAAACAGGAAGAGAGTCTTGAAGCCAGAAGCAAGAGCCAGAAGCAAGACAGTGAGCACACACTTTACAGCTGCATTTATAGTATAAGAGACAAAATCCAAGTGGGCTGGTATCTTAAAGGCTATTGGTTGAAAGAGCTGAAGGTTGAAACAGCATCTTAATTATTTAACAAATTTAGGAAAAGAAACAACCTGTTAGCTAGTCTTACTAACATTAGAGTTAAAACACTTAAATAGAACTTCCATTCCTATATGAATATAATAGTCTCTCCTAAAAGCTATGTACATAAAACAAAATGTCCCGTAACTCTATAAATCACTCTTTAGTGAGTAGAATATACCCTGATCTCTTCTACTAAATACATACAGCAGCTAAGCACGTGCACTAAGCAAAGACATCATTCTTCATTTGGCACTAAAATGCAATAACTATGAAATCCTGGGCAAATTAACTAATTTGTCCTTTCTTGAGTATTCTTAAGTATAATTTGGGAAGAATACTTAATCCATATAACCATGACACAGTGAGTTTGTTAGCTATCATTTCATTATCCATTAATGCTCCAGGCAAATCTACATATTAAATTGCTCAAACAGCTTCCTATCTATTATTTTATGTAATGTTCATTTTACCTCAAGTTCATACATTATTGCCACCATAATAAAGCAGTTTTCTTTTTTCCAAGTATCTATCTGAATATATGCCCAGAATAAGATTTAATTTTTCAGTTTAGCTCAACTCTAAATCAAAGTTATTTTTCTAACGTCTGTGTTGTGTGATTTTCCTGGGGGGTTGTATGTGATTTTTAATATATTTTAATAAATAAGCCTTGCCTGAAGATCAGAGTGCAAAGCTAGTCACACTGGTCAGCCATACAGGCTAGCCCGTGGCACACACTTTTATTCCCAGCAGTCATACTAGTTAGCCATAGAGGATGGTTGGTGTTGGTAAAAGCCTTTAATGCCAGCACTAGAGAGGATTATAGATGGGATGAGACAGGGACTTGCTCTCTTTTCAGTCTGAACATTTCATAGAGGTTAGATTCTCTAGTGATTGACTTCTTTGCTTCTCTGATCTTTATGGATTTTTGTTAGTCATGCTACAGGGGCGGAGTGTGTGAACAAAAGTTAATTTATAGCAACTAGGTCAACAGCAACAAAGCAACTACTCTACCAAACCTGAGTTGTCAAAATGAGGAACTTGCTTGCTGAGCTTATTTACATCACAACATTCACATGTTACCTAAAGATTCTTTGTGACTCCAAGGCAGCTGCATCACTAGGAAGCTCATCCAACCATCCATAAGAACTTGAGATGATTTTGAATAACTCTCAGGCAGTGTGGGGCCATTGGGATGCCTTCTCTCTCCAATAGTTCTTACTCCTTGTTTAAACTTTGGAAAAGGTCTTGTGAGTTCTATTTTATGAAGTGTTTGTAAGTCAAGTTGTTTAACACCCATGCCTTGTAAGTTATATCAAGCTCCTGAGGCTGATCAAGTAAGTATCCTTCCAGGAACGAACATTTAATTTCAGAGGAAGTTATAATATTTTGTGACCCTATTGAGGTAGCAGTTCCCTCCTTTTCCCCCTAAGAGTCATCTTAAATCCTATAGTTTAGCTATGTATCAATAAAACACTCCCATTTTTTCCAATGTGGATCCTGTTAATTTACCCAGTTTCTACATTATTTAAAAATAAAATTATACGTATCCTCAACTCAGCCTTTACTTAAAACATTATTAATTTACCTCATCTAATCTGTATTTAATAAGATTCATGGACCCAGTATTAACCCATTTTTACTTATTTAAGCAATTTAATGCCATATTTATGTTGTATAATTAGTTTTCAACTAACTTTAGAACTGCTTCAGTTTTTCCATATTTATGAAGAGTATCAGAATCTTCTACTGAAAGCTTTTGAATTTGATGGCTCTTCATGTTTTTTTCTATAATGAAATTTTTATTTGCTCTTTTGGATCCCTTGGCTTCTGGTGGCTTTCATCTTTTCTGTATATATATAGCACAGTGTTACATATATTATGTTGGCTGGGTGGAACTGATCATCTTTTGATTGATTTATTTTATTCTCAAAACCATGTTCTCAGAAATGATTTCTTTTATATTTTTGGAACAAAGAAATGATTTCAACAAAATCTAGATTGTTAAACTGTTGAATTTATTTGCAGTACTTATGGGTGAACATGGAGGGTTTCTTCTCTTTTCTGAAGTGATCACCACTGGGATGAATCTCGTGAGTCTTGTATGTAGTCTCTGGTTATCAGGTGTAGCCATGGTGGCTTGGGTTTACTGACTGAAAGATTTCTGTATGTGTGGAAGCCATATTTTATGCTCACTACAGCATCTTTCCTAGAGCAAATGCTTTAATTACAAAAATAAACAGTTAAACAATAGGTGCATAAAACTACCTTAACTAAAGAAAAACTTAAAATATGAAAAAGGTGACAAATATATGATTCAGGTAATTCCTTTCAGAAGACTGTGAAACTTTGTTCCATGCACAAAAATAATTTAAGATATTGTACAAAATTGCCTTCAGGGTACAAAATTAAGAAGTTTTGAAGCCTACATAAATTTCATTAAAACCTGAGTGATAGTCTCAAGTTATCACACCATGTATAAGGAAATCTTGTAAACTTCAATATATAAAATGAAATTTTCATAAGTCTCAGATAAGGATGTTCAAAACATATACTGTTATATAAAATAACACAAATAAGTATCATGAAATTTCATACCATAGCTTAGAAAATAGAAATAGTATTGTATTTGTTAGTTTTTTATTTTGTGACAAAACATCAAGGAAAATAATCAAAAGAGAAAAGGTTTTGTTTTTGTTTTTTGATTCACAATTTCAGGGGTCACTTTGCCACTGTTTGGAAGGCATAAAATCTAGAACTTGAGGCAGATGGTCACTTGTCATCTGTTTTCAAGAAGATGAAAGAGCTGAATGCTGGTGCTCAGTTTTAGCTTTCCATTTTACTTGGTACCCCAGCACATTCATGATGAAACTTTCCACCTTCCACAACCTTCCTGGAAACACTTATAGACATATCAGAGGATTGTCTTCTTAGTGGTTCTAACTCCTGCTGAGAAGATTAGCAAGAATATAAAGATCTTGATAGTTCTGTACTTTCTTTGATCATATTCACCACACCTCATTCATTCCTCTTCTAATAAAGGCAAATTTGTGCTTCACAAATACTTTTGGATATGTGAATTTCAACAAGGACAGAATTATGAGAAGAAAAAAGGGAAAGAAGTGTCAATCATCAGAGTTACAGTGGCTTTTCACATTTTAATGCCTCATATTCATAATAAACAAAAACAATACATGGGCTTATCAGATCAGTTAGATTTAAGCAGAGTCAATGAAGGAAAGAGTATTGAAAAAAAAGGTCAGAAAGATAAAACTGTAAAGGTCTACCTAGGAAAGGTGGATTTTCACATATAACTTAAACAGATTTTTAAAAATATCCCACTTAGAACACGAGACACTCAAAATATTTTTAAAAATTGCATATTTATCTGTGTCCTACAGTGATAAATAGAATGGGAACTGTCAAGAATATTTAAGGACATTTTTTGGTTTTGTTTTTTGGTGTAGGAGGTCCTTCTATATTTCTGTTGCTCTCGTTGGTTGAATAAAAAGACTGCCTTGGCCTTTTGATAGGGCAGCCCTTAGGTAGGTGGGGTAGACATAACAGAATTCTGGGAAGAAGGACAGACAGGCAGACACCATGTTTCTCTGGCCTGAGATGGACGTAGGTTAGAATCTTCCCGGTAAGACATGACCCCATGGTGATACACAGATTACTAGATATGGATTAGTTTAAGATGTGAGAGTTAGCCAAGAAGAGGCTAGAACTAATGGGCCAGGCAGAGTTTAAATGAATACATTTTCTGTGTAATTATTTTGGTGGCTGGGAGCTGGGTGGAAGGACACAGCCCACGTGCCTCTTATTACAGTTTTTGATTTTTGAGACAGGGTTTCTCTGTGTAGCTTTGGAGCCTATCCTGGCACTCACTCTGCAGACCAGGCTGGTCTTGAACTCACAGAGATAAGTCCTCCTCTGCCTACAAAGTGATAGGATTAAATGCATGTGCCACCAAGCCCGATAGACATGTAAAGACTTTTAAACTGTTTGTTTTGCTTAGAAATTGTTTTTGAGAAATTATTTACTTTATTTTTAATACATTTATTCAAGAATTCAGTGGGTATATGCTCTTACATAAAGGCATTCTATGCTCCAAGAAACATGTGTGAAAATAAAATGACCTATGTGGTATACTCTGGTTACATCCATTTAGAAAAGCATAAAGACAGGTACCTTTACCCACTAAGCCATCTTACCAAACTTTTTTTCATTTTTAGTATGGAATAACTGAGTTATACAAAATATTTTGCCATTTTAGAATCTGACACATTAATAGTTTTAGCAAATATTTTTGCAAAATAACAGTAGTTTTTCTTATGTGATCTATTAAAATAACTCAATAGAAAAATTAATTTTGATATAGATAAATTATCATTGAGATTACTCATCTATATCTTTGATTATTTTCTGAAATATTTGTCATGAGTATTTCTAGTGTTTTTCATTATGAAGACCATTTCAAAATATTATAGTATGACATTTTACTGCTTAAAAAAATAAATAAGTTTTTGTGTCTCTGTCTAGATTCATTTCCTTTAAATATTTCTCTTACATACATAGTGCTAACAGCTTTTCTGATAAAATGATTCACATAAACAAAATCTCTTAGAACATAAAAATATTGTTACATTAACAGCACATTCAATAGACTTTTCAATCTGTGCAAATAATCTGCATATTCATGTGTAGCCAAAATTTATATAATTCACATTAGATACACAATATTGTTTATTTATTATTGTCTTATACTATTTGTGGCTTTCCATGTGTATAACTACTGACTTATTTTCAATAGAGTCATCTTATTTTTAATGGAGTAAAATTCATATATAAGCATGTAAATAATACATTTGTTTGCTTGTATAATGATGTGAGTATGTGGGTGGAACTTTGAAACACATCCTGTTACTATACAGAGAGGACTAAGAGGTGAGTGACCAGACACCCAGTTGACACCTCACTCTCTAGGCTCTCCATACTGAGGCAAAATTCCAGGCTCCTCCTCCACCTACCTCCACTTCAAAAATCAGCCAGCAGGTGAGTTTTCTGCAGGTAGGCTGCTCTCAAACTCCTAAGACACATCAGTGACAGTACAGAGCAGACAAAGAACAATTCTCAAGACACAGAAAGCCACTGCAAAGATTGGACCAAGATGCAAAGACACTGCCAGCATCAATTGAAGGAAGAGATGGGTAGGTGCCAATGCAACAACTCATCCAACAACCTAAAAAGCAACATGGGAACACCAGAACACATTGTTCATATAGCAGGAAGACTTGATCATTGTTACCCAGAAGTGGCAGAAGGAAACAACTTTAAATGTAACTTTTTGAAGCTAATGAAGACCTTTAAAGTGGAAATGAAAAACTCCTTTACAGAGATAGAAGAAAAGACAAACAAATAATTGGTAGAAATTATAAAATACTCAAAGAAAACCAAGAAAAAACAATCAAGAAAGTGAAGCAAACAGCTCAAGAATTGAAGATTGAAATAGAGGCAAGAAGTGAGGGAATTCTGGATATGGAAAATTTGGATAAATTAACATGAACTACAGAGGCAAACATAACCAATAGAATATAAGGGATGGAAGAGAGAATCTCAGGTGTTGAAGATACTATAGAAGAAATCGATTCATTAGCCAAAAAAACATTAAATCTAACAAATTCTTAACACAAAACATCCAAGAAATCTGAAACACCATGAGAAGACCAAACCTAAGAATAATAGGGATAAAAAGGAGAAGAACTCCAGCTCAAAGGTGCAGAATATATTCAACAAGATCATAAAAGAAAACTTTTCAAAGTAAAGAAGGATATCCCTATGAAGGTACAAGAAGCTTACAGAACACCATATAGACTGAATAAAAAAAAATGCCCCTTGCCATATAATAATCAAAACACAAAACATACAAAATATAAAAATATTAAAGGTGCAAATGAAAAAGATCAAGCAACATATAAAGGTAGACCTATCAGAATTATACCAGACTAATCAATGGAAACCTGGGAAGATGTGATGCAGACACTAAGAGACCACAGATGCAAGCCCTGACTACTATACGCAACAAAGCTTTCAATCTCCATCGATGGAAAAATCAAGATTTCCATGACAAAACCAGATTTAAACAATACTATCCACAAATACAGCCCTAGAGAAAGCACTAGCAGGAAAACTCCAACCCAAGGAAGCTAACTGCACCCACAAAATCACAGGCAAAAGATAACCTCACACCAACAAAACCCAAAGAAAGGAAGCACACACAACAAATGAAAATAATAGGAATTAATAATCACTGGTCCTTAATATATCTTAATATCAGTAGTTTCAACTTACCTATAAAAAGACACAGGCTAAGAGAATGGATACAAAAGCAGGATCAAGCCTTCTGCTGTACACAAGAAACATACCTCAACCTCAAAGACAGACATTACCTCAGAGTGAAGGGGTGGGAAAAGATTTTCGAATCCAATGGACCTAAGAAACAAGGGTATGTTGCTATTCTAATATCTAACAAAATAGACTTCAAACTATAATCAATCAGATGGAGAAGGACACTTTATACTCCTAACAGGAAAAACTCATAAAGATGAAGTCTCAATCCTGAACATCTATGTTCCAAAAAGAAGAGCACCCACATATGTAAAGGAAATATTATTAAAGTTTAAATCGCACATTATACCCCACACTCTAATAGTAGGAGACTTCAACACCCCACTCTCCCCAAAGGACAGGTCAACCAGACAGAAACCTAACAGAGAAATAATAGATATCATGACTCAAATGGAATTGACAGACATCTACAGAACATCCTACCCAAGCAGAAATGAATATGCCTTCTCAGCACCTCATGGAACCTTTCCTAAAATCGAGTACATACTTGATAACAAAGCAAATCTCCAGAAAAATATTTGGAATAACCTCCTTTACCTTATTGAATTATTATGGTTTAAAATTGGAAATCAACAGAAAAACTAATTTAAGAAAACCCACAAAAACATTGAAATTAAACAGTACTCTATTGAACCACCCCTGGGTCAAGGAAGAAAGAAAGAAAGAAACTAAAGACTTCCAAGAATTTAACAAAAATGAAGGCACAATGTACCCAAAACTGTGGGACACTATAAAATCAGTGCTGAGAGGAAAGCTCATAGCAATGAGTGTCAATTAATGAAACTGGAGGAAGTTCACACTAGTGACTTAAGAACACACCTGAAAGCTGCAGAACAAAAAGAAGCAGACTCCTCAGGAGTAGTAGAAGACAGGAAATAATGAAATTGAGAGCTGAAATCAATAAAATTGAAACAAAGAAAACAATACAAAGAATCAATTAAACAAAGAGCTGTTTCTTTGAGAAAATCAACAAGATAGACAAACCCTCATCCAAACTAATCAAAAGGGAGAAAGAGATCATTCAAATTAACAAAATGAGAAAGAAAAAGGGGACATAACATCAGATACTGAAAAAAATACAGAGAATCATTAAGTCATATTACAAAAAAAACTGTACTCCACAAAATTACAAAACATAAAAGAAATGGACAACTTCCTGGATAAGTACTACATCCCAAAATTAAATCAAGACCAGGTATATAATTTAAATAGACTTATAATATGCAAAAAATAGAAACTGTCATGAAAAGCCTCCCAATCAAAATAAAACCCAGGGCCAGATGGTTTCAGAACAGAATTTTACTAGTATATTTTAAGAAGAGCTAATACCTATACTCCTCAAAATGTTCTACATAGTAGAAACAGATGAAACATTGCCAAAGTCTTTTTATGAGGCTACAGTTACCCTGATACAGAAACCATACAAAGACTCAACAAAGAAAGAGAATACAGAATTACAGACCAATCTCACTCACGAGCATAGATGGAAAAATACTCAATAAAATACTGGGAAACCAAATCCAAAAACACATCAAACATATCATCGACCATAATCAGGTTGGTTCCAACCCAGAAATGCAGGGATGGCTTAACATACAAAAATCAAGCAACGTAATCCACCATATAAATAAACTGAAAGGGAAAAAAACCATTTGATCATCTCATTAAATGCTGAAAAAGCATTCGACAAAATCCAATAGCTTTTCATGATAAAGGACTTGGAAGATCAAGGATACAAGAAACATATCTAAACATAATAAAAGCAATATACATGAGCTGACAGCCAACATAAAATTAAATGGAGAGAAACTCAAAGTGATTCCACTAAAATTAGGAACAAGACAATGCTGTCCACTCTCTCCATATCTATTCAACATAGTCCTTGAATTTCTGGCTATAGCAATAAGACAACAAACAGAGATCAAGGGGATTCAAATTGGAAAGGAAGAAGTCAAACTTTCATTATTTGCAGATGATATACTAGTATATATAGTAAGTCTTGCCAAAAACTCTGCTAGGGAACTTCTACAGCTGATAAATACATTCAGTAATGTGGCAGGATACAAGATCAACTCAAAAAAATCAGTAGCCCTTCTATATACAAATGATAAAGAAGCTGAGAAAGAAATCAAAGAAATATCAACCTTCACAATAGCCACAAATAACTTATAATATCTTAGGGTAACACTAATCAAAGGAGTAAAAGACCTATTTGACAAGAACTTTAAGTCTTTGAAGAAAGAAATTGAATAAGATACCAGAAAATGCAAAGATCTCCCATGATCTTGGATAGGTAGGATCAACATAAGAAAAATGGCAATCCTATTAAAAGCAATTTCTAGATTCAATGCAATCCCCATCAAAATCCCAACACAATTCTTCACAGACCTTGTAAGAATAATAATCAACTTCATATGGAAAATATAAAACCAAGGATAGCCAAACAATCCTGTACAATAAAGAAATTTCTGAAGACATCACTATTCCTGATATCAAACTTTCTTATACAGTTACAGTAATGAAAACAGCTTGGTATAAAAGAGAGGTTTAAATTGAATTGAAGACACAGATAATAATCCACACTCCTATGAATACCTAATTTTGAAAAAGAAGTAAAAAAATATAGAATGGAAAAAAGAAAGCATCTTCAACAAATGGTGCTGGCATAACTGGATATCAATGTGTAGAAGAAAAAAATAGATCCATATCTATCCCCATGCACAAAACTCAAATCCAAAAGAAATAAAGACCTTATTATAAATCGACCACACTGAACTTGATAGAAGAGAATGGGAAAAGTAGCCTTCAATGCATGGGCATAGGAGACCACTTCCTAAATATAACTCCAGTACAAAAAGGCAGCCTACTAAATGGTAAAGATCTTCACCAACCCCACATCAGACAGAGGCGATATAAAAAAACTCAGGAAACTAGAAATCAAAATTTCAAATAACCCAAGTAAAAAATGGGGTACAGAACTAAACAGAGAATTTGCAACAGAAGAATTCAAATGGCAGAAAGACTCTGAAGGAAATGTTTAATATCTTTAGACATCAGGAAATTGCAAATCAAAACAACTCTGAGATATCATATTACACCTCTAAGAATGGCTAAATTCAAAACCAACAATGATAGCTTATACTGGAGAGGATGTGGAATAAGGGGAACATGCCTCCATTGCTGGTGGGAATGCAAACTTATACAACCACTTTGGATATCAGTATGACCGTTTTTCAGAAAATTGGGTATCAACCTACCTCAGGATCCAGCAATACCACTCTTGGGCATATACCCAAGTGATGTTCATTCATACTATAATGACATTTATTCAACTATGTTCATAGCAGCTTTATTTTTAATAGATAAAACCTGGAAAAAACCTAGATGTCCCTCATGAAGAATGGATAAAAAAGTGGTACATTTACCTGTACATGTTACACATAGAGTGCTACTCAGTGGTAAAAAAAAAATCAATGACTGCTGTAGGAATTCCTTCCACCAATAGCCTTTAAGTTACCCACACACTTGGGTTTGGTGTCTTATATTATAAATGTTGATGTAAATCATGTGTCTGGCTTCTTTCCAGCTGCTGGATTTGGTTGCTGTTCCATGTTCCTGCAGAGGATTGTGATCTGTGAGTTTACCCCTAAATAAATAACCCTCTATTATACTAAATTCTGAGCTAGTGCGGGATTTCTTTAAAGCATCCTTCTTCATCTGGCACCCCACATGGATCCAAACTCCACACCTATGAGGTGGATCAACTTAAATGCCTAAACAGTCCACTGCACAGAAAGTCTCCCACCCTCACCTGCTTGACTTGCTTTTACCTACTAGGAAGGATTTGTAAAGCCCCCTCCACAGTGGAGCTAACTGCATGCGGCGACTTGGAAATTTCCCAAGCATGTAAATGCCACTCTTCTCCACTGCTGTGTTCCCTGCAGCGTGGTGACTAGTGCCACTTCCAGTTTGTACTCCTGGCTCCTGAGTTATAGGCTTCTTGCTCTGTGTATGGAATTGATTTACTTGCTTTTAATTTGTTTAACAAAGCATATTTTTCAGAATTTACCCAGCACCAAGGCAGGGAAACCAAAGACGCTCAAGACTGTTTATGTCACCAGGTTGCTCCTCTAGTCATGACTCTGCAACCATGACACCTGCTGGACAATAAAGATTATTACACATAAAACAATTTACCAGATTTCATAACAGGTAATCAATCAATCAATAAACTTGAAAGTTAAATAATAACAGACAACATTACCATTGAAACTTTTAGTAACTTTTTTGCTAATACTATGGATTGTATTCTGCAGGCTTATATGGTTATGGTGATACATCCGCTTATTAGATATTGGGAGTCAGGTTTTTCTTCATATTATATCCTTAAGAAAATGGTTTGATAACAGAGCCAAGAATGAGGCACTTTTAGAAATGATACAGTCTTTACATACTAATAATGAACAGCCAACTGACAGGATTAATACCATTGAAAATTAAAAGTTACCTGAAAAATTTAATGCTATTATAAAGGGTAACATTAATTTGACAGACAAAATTTGATCCATGTCAAAGAATATTGAGAAATTACCTGAAAGTATTCATACTGTTGAATTTGTCAACAAAAATGTTAAAAAGTTATGATAGGTTAGCAGATAGAATATCTCTCCAGGATGGCAATCTACATGCTGTCCAAATAATGTTCAAGGATAAGGTGTTATCTTTAAAGGTAAGCTTCAGACCTTGGAATCACATGTATAGAATGAGGACCAGAGGCTAGGTGCCTCAGTGAAATCACTAGAAATATATGCAGGTCAGGAGATTCAGGCTTTGAAAAAGACAATAGTAAAAAGATTTGAAATGATTGAGGAAATTATTAGAGCTGATGAGCAGGGAAAGAAGGTACAAGAACAGGATTTAACACCAGCACCTCTCAGAGATGACTTACCCAGGGTTATAGCTTCCTACACTCTAATCTACACTGACAAAGCATCAAGTTCTAAAGGCCCAAAAGGTTCCAAATAAGGTAGATGGATACCTACAGGAATGAATGATCTAAAAGAAATTAAGCAATCAATTGTAACTTACAGCTTGCATCCCACATTTGTCAGGGAGATGGTAACGGCATGGGCTTCTAGCATTAAAGCAATGCCATACAACTGGCTTCAATTAATTTCAGCAGTCCTAGATGATGGGCCTCAACTGATGTTTAAATGATATTTCAGAGAAGATGCTAAAATTTTAGAACAACAGGGAAAAGCAAAAGGACTTGAGACTTCCCAAGATCAAATTCTTGGCGAGGGCACTGATGCTGACCCACAGGTTCAAGCTCTTTACAATGAACAAATCTTGTCCCTGTGCCACAGAGCAGCCTTAAGTGCTTGGGACAGGATTCAAGAACTAGGAAAATGAATAGAATCATATACCAGGGTTAAACAGGGCAAGAGAGAACCCTTTAGTGATATTTTTTTACAAAGGTTAACTAAGGGTGTATGAATAGGAGTAACAGACCCAGACAAGACTTTGCTAGAGAAGTAGTTATTGAATCTCTGGCTTTAAAAATGCCAACTAAGAATGCAAAAAGTTACTTAGAACTTTAAAGGTTAGATCAGCACCAGTGGATAAATGGATAATACATACAATGAGCATTGAGACATTTGACTATAATACTGAACCTTGGGTAGGAGAAACCATTTCCAAAGGAATGAAGAGACATCAAAATGCTAAATGTTTTAATTGTGGTAGAATAGGACATCTGAGAAGGGATTGTAGACAGGGAATTCCTAGGAATAATATATCCTTTTGTAATGGCAAGAATAGGAGGAGTCAGCCTTCAGATATATGTAGAAGGTATAAAAAGGCCAACATTGAACCAATGAATGCAGATCAACAAAAGACAGACAAAACAACCTGATACAATTGGGAAACTCCATGGAGGGCCTCTCATAGGCCCCCAAGTCAAAAGTGGTTCAGTCATTCACAGTCACTGTGGAAGATGTCTCACCAGGGAAATTAAAAAATCTAGAACTATCTGTAAAAAGCCATACTGTTCAAGATGATGGAATAAACATGGAGGACAAATCAAAAATTCCAATAGGAAATAGAGAATGTATATTCTGGCAGACTTCTATAAATGATCAAAGACCAAAGCTCTGAGTGCATATAAATGGCATTGTAATTGTGGGTTTGATAGACACTGGTGAAGATGTGAATATCATTACTCCAGAATCTTGGCATTTAAATCATCCTCTTCAAGAGGCAGATGGTCAATTACTAGGATATGGAGCCATAACTCAAGAGAAACAAATCATGAGATGGGTTGAATGCACAGGAACAGAAAGGAGAGAGAGGAAAGCTGAGGCCATATGTGCTAATATTCCAGTGAATTTATGGTGTCATTACCTGCTGCAGCAATGGACTACCCAGATTAACATTCCTGCAGTCCCAGAAACTCATAAATCTGGGAAGGATATTATAAGGTACTATACAGAAAGGTCACCAGACCTTCAGGCTGTACAAGAACACAAAGCAACTAGCAAAATTTTAGAGGTGCCAACAGCACTATCTTTAAAATGGTTGACTGAGAAACCAATTTGGGTTAAACAGTGGCCATTAACAGAAGACAAACTGCAGGCTTTAGAACAGCTAGTACAAGAGCACTAGAAGGTTACCATATTGAAGAATTAACCAGCCCTTGGAATTCTCCTGTATTTGTTGTTAAAAAGAAATCTGGTAAATGGAGACTGGTGACAGATCTAAGAGCTGTCAAAAAGCTAATTCCACCTATGGGCCCTCTACTATCTGGAATTCCTCTGCCCTCTCTATTACCAAAAGGATGGCCTTTTATAGTTATTGATTTAAAAGATTGTCTCTTCATTATATATTTACAAGAAAGGGACAGAGAAAAAAATTGCCTTCACAATGCCTACATATATTAATCCTCAGCTTGCTAGGTGATATCAATGGACTATCCTCTCACAAGGAATGCGCAATAGCCTCACTCTGTTTCAATACTATATAAGTCAGCCATTGGGAATAATACATCGACAATTCCCTAAGTCTATAATTTACCATTATATGGATGACATTTTGCTATCTGATTCAAACATAGATACTTTAGAAAGAATGTTTGAAGTAAAGAAAATTTTGCCTAAAAGGGAATTACAAATTGCTCCTGAAAAAATACAGAGAGGAGATTCTGTCAATTACCTAGGTAATAAAATAGGTTTGCAGAAAATTAGAGCATAAAAGGCACAAATTAGGAGAGACCAGTTGCTGACTATTAATGACTTTCAAAAATTGTTAGGAGACATTCCCAGTCTATGACTGGATGTTGGCATAACACCTGATCTAATAATTCATTTAAACAAAACATTAGTCGGTAATAAAGACTTGAATAGTATCAGAGAATTAACAGATGAAGCAGAAAAGGAACTGACAATTGTTGAGGAGAAATTACAGGAAGCACATGTGGATATGGTGAATCCATATCTTAATTGTATTCTAGTCATATTGCCTTCCAGAATTTCTCCTACAAGATTTTAATGCAAAGGGAAGATATTTACTTTGAATGTATATTTTTACCACATAAACCTAGTAAAAAATTAAAAGCTTATGTGGAAAAAATTCTCTGAATTAACTATAAAAGGTAAATTGAGACTTTGTCAATTAGCAGGTATAGACCCAGCAAAGATTATAGTGCCTTTTACTACTGATGAAATAAAAAAAGTTATGGGAAGACAATGAACCATGGCAAAGAGCTTATGCTAATTTTTGGGAGAAATTATTAGCAATTATCCTAAAAGTGATAGACTTAACCTTATAAAGAGAACTTGGATTCTTTACCAAATTTTAACTGATGCCACAATAACTGGAGTCCATTCATTTTATACTGAGTGCAAATAAATCAGGGAAGGCAGTTTACAAATCAGAAGAATTAAATGAGGTGGAACAAAGCCCTTATAATTCTGTCTAAAAGACAGAATTACATGCTATTTCCATGGTTCTAAGGGCTTTTAAAGAACTTAATATAGTTACTGACTCACAATATGCAGAGGGAATTGTCTTGCATATTGAAACTGCTGAATTTATACAAGATGATACAGAATTGACTTCATTTTTCTCATACAGGTACAATATATAATCAGGAATAGGCTTTGTTCTATATACATAACACAAATCTGATCCCACACACATCTGCCAGTTTCTCTAGCATAAGGTAATCCAGAAATTCATTGATTTTTATTGGAAGTGTGTTGAAGGCCTCAGAATTCCATAAGAAACATCATGTAAATAGCAAAGGTTTAAAGAAAGAGTTTTCGATTATATGGCAACAAGCTAAGGACATTATAAAGAGATGTCTTACTTGCTCTTTCTATAACCAAACACCGCTACCTGCAGGGACTAGCCCAACAGATAGTCAAAGGAATAAAATCTGGCAGATAGATGTGCTTCATTTTGAAGAATTTTGAAAATTAATATATGTACACCTCACCATTGTCACTTATGCAGGTTTTCAGTGTGCAACTGCTTTAATCTCAGAAAAGGCTGATTCAATAATCACACATTTATGTGTGATATAGCTGCACAAATAAAGATAGATAATGGTCCAGCACAACTCTCTAAGAAAATGAAACAGATTTTTTGCTTATTATAATATAAAGCATATTACAGGTATACAAAACAATCCTATAGGTCAGGCAGTTGTAGAAAGATCAAATCAAAATATAAAGAATATGTTAAACAAAAAGAAATTGGTGGATAATACCCTGAGAAATAGATTATATAATGTCTTAATAACCTTGAATATTCTTAATGTTGATGAGAAAGGGACAACAGCAGCAGAGAGACATTAGATAATATCAGCGGGTGTATTTCAAGGATGTATAGATCTCACAATGGAAGCCAGGAGATGTGCTATGTTGGGGAAGGAGGTTTGTTCTTGTTTCCACATGAGTATAAAAACTATGGATACGATCAAAATTAATAAAGATTTGGTTTGAAAAATAGAAAGCTCTTGAAAAAGAGAAATGGCAGCTCAATCACAATGGTGACAATCATACATGTAGTAAGGAAACCATATAGGGTTGGAGCAGGGTTCTGCTTTTGTTTTTACAGGAAAAATCACATCCAAAAATTCAATAGACTCTGGATGTTTGGATTCTGACAGAAGGAAAAATAACTATCCAATAAGAATCATCAAGAAACAGGAATATGGTTTGTAAGGACAGGTGATAAAAACATATGCATATATACCTGGCTTTGGAGTTTTACAACAGCTCTGTCCTTCTCTAAATCCAAACATGTTGTTAAAAGAAAAATTCAGAATTTCTGTCTCATGTCAAGAGCCGTCTGGTATGGGACAGAAAGAAGAAAGAATTTAGAAAAAATTTTCACATTTTTTCATACCTATTTTTGTCTCTCTCATACCTTTTATTGAATATATATGTCTGTATATGTCTATGTAAATAATGTTTATGTTTTCCATAATGAACAATGAATTTTTCTGCAGTAACCTTTAAAGTTTTCAAGAAGAACATGAGGGCCCACAACAACTCCACCTGGTTGATATGATGTCACAATGCTAATAGTGCTACTATAAGAACTGTTTTGGGTACCAGCTGCTCAAGATGGTTCTAACTTGGTTAGCTGAAATGGTGCAATATTTTTACAATGTTCAGCCAGAACTCCAAATGGGAATTTTAGGAAAACCCTACCAAATACTCAGAAACTATTTGCAATTATAGCAGACAGTATTCTTGAAACTTAATCATCATTTTACTTTCACAGGATCCCATAGAAAGAACATTGTCCCCATTACAACTGAAAGTAATTCTAGAAGACGATGTCTCCTCTCCCAACAAAGTTTGTCCTCAGTAGTAGGAACTTTATTTAGGGGTTAATTATCATTGGTATAGGGTGGGGGTCAAAATTATGTAAGATCAGGGATCTCTTTGAAAAAAAGGGGGGAAATTGGATGGGATAAGAGATTAGTGTGAACTTACACTAATAATAATACTGAGTAATAGAGTGAACACTTGTGAGCTATTATTTATAGGCACATTACAATTTGATGTCATTGTCCTCATTTGCTGCACAGTTGTTTAAAGGTTGTTTAATATCTAATATGAAGTCTGTCTTTAAGTTATATAGGTATTAATAATTATAGGTCAATATTCATTCATGTTTATCATACTTATAGTTAGGCTAATCAGGTTCTTTAGATACATAGAGATTGTGTTCTGCATAGATAGGTAATCTTCAAACATTTGAAAGAGCTGTAGAATATGGCATTTATTTCTCTTCTTGGGTCTACATTGAGGTTGAAGTCTAGATAGTTGTAGTTACTTTTCTTTCATGACTTGGCCAAGTTATTTATTGTACAAGACTTAAACTCATTAGGATAGGATAATTATTGAAACATTTATTACATGTTTCTTGCTTGATATTGTTTATGCTGGTTGTAATTCTAATTTTTATACCTGATATTTTTCTTATTATATATAACTTTGTATTAAGCTTAGAACTTTCTTGTTTAAACAAAGGGGGGAAGTTCTGTAGGAATTCCTACCTCCAGTAGCCTTTAAGTTACCTGTCCACTTGGGCATGGCCTCTTATACAATATATGCCAAAGTAAAGTGCACGACTGGCCTCTTTTCTGGCTGTAGGATTTGGTTGCTGTTCCTTGTTTCAGCAGAGGACTGTGATCTGTGAGTCTACCCCTAAATAAATAACCCTCTATTATACTCAATATGAGCTAGTGTGGAATTTCTTTAAAGTTTCCTTTAAATGACATCTTGAAATTTGCATGCAAATAGATGGAGATAGAAAATACCATCCTTAGTGAGGAAACCCAGATCTAGAAAGATGAACATGGTATGTACTCAGTAATAAGTTGATAGTAGCTGTAGAACAAAGGATAACGTTTCTATAGTCAATGATCCCAGAAAGCTAAGTAGCAAGGTGAACCTTAAGAAAAACATATATAGATCCACCTGGAAAGGGGAAATAGACAAGATTGCCTGACAAAATTGGGACATGGGCTGGGAAGAATAAGGAGGGCAGAAGGGGAAGATGAAGGGAGAAGATGAGGGGTGGTGAACTTGAGGGAACTGGATTGTCAAGATGTATGAAGAACGATGGGAGCAAGGATAGAGAAATTTGATTGAGGGAGCCATTATGGGGCTAGCAAGAAACCTGTATCCATAGAAATTCCCAGGAATCCATAAGTATAACCCCAGCTAAAACAATAGAAGAGAGGGTGCCTGAACTGGCATTGTCCTGTAGTCTGACTGATGAATAACTTAAATATCATCATACAACCTACATCCAGCAACTGTTTGAAACAGCGACAGAGATCTGCAACATAGCACTGGACTGAGCCCCCAAAATCCACTTGACTAGTGGGAGGAGTCATGAGGTCAAACTATGATGAATACAACCACTGAAACAGTCTACCTGAGCTAATGGGAGCTTACCAACTCCAGCCAAGGAAGGAAAGTGCATAAATTCAAACTAGTTCCTCTTAATGTGGGTGACAGTTGTAGGGCTGGTGCAGACTGCAGGACCACTGGAAGCAGCACCAGGATTTATCCCTACTGCTTGTACTGGCTTTGTTCATTCCTATTCTCTTTGGATGGATACCTTGCTCCACCTAGATATAGTAGGGAATGCCATGGACCTTCCCCAAAGCACTGTTCCTTGCACTCTCTGAAAAGTGGATGGGGGTTGAAGGGACACGTGGAGGAAATGAGAGGAAGGGAGTGAGTTGGAACTGGGATTAATATGTAAAATGATAAAAGACAGTTTGTTTTCTTTTTTAAAAGAGATAAAAAATGATGTATGTATGTATCTACATATATACACATACATATGCGGAAGTGTGTTTATATACATGTAGATAAAAATCATCTTGCACACCAGATAAATGTATTTTCAGTTTTATTGGCTTGAATCCATCAGTCTTTCCTTCTGTTTCTGACTTGAGACCTTATTTCTTTGATCAAATTATTATTTTTTTAAAATAAATCAAATAGTTTCAATTTCCTTTTAGATTTTTCACTTCAGCCAAAGCATGAACATTGGGATGAAATTGCTCTAACTCTGAACCACAATCAAAACTGAATCTGTAGTTTCATTATGCAGGTTGTTTTAGAAAATAAATGTGAGATAACCTACAAAATCAAGAAGATTACTATATGATCTTTTTTTCATAAGCTCCCTGACACAGGTCTTAAGACTCTTTTTTTTTTTCGGGAAGATTTATACCCAAATTCAAAGAATCTGAACCTCTGGCCTTACAAAAGTAACCAGTTTTTCTTTAGAGAATACTGTGACTCTATTTTTCCCAGGATCAACTTTTGATGAAAGTGCAGTTTTCAGAGGGTATTTTTGTCTTTATATTTTATGTCTACCATGAAAAACATAATCATTATTAAATAAAGTGGGGTTTTTCTGTTATTAATCTGTGTTTGTTTGAGGGTTATTACCCATGAATTTTGCAATATATGAGGTAAAGATTCAATTTTCTACTCTGCAGAGACCTCTCATTACTGCATAACCTCAGGTTTGTTACTAAATTTTTATGAGCCCGAATTTATATGTAAATGGAAAAGTTAACATTATTTTTAAAAGGCGATTTGAGTAGTATCTAAGATAATGTAAAATTATGCAACTTAATGCAGGTATTGTAAAATTTTAATTCCATTGTTTGCTGAATGTAAGTTAAGTTACTTATTTATATTATTTTCACAATTTGAATTATTTCAAATTACATTTATCTGTCTACATTCTATCTATCTATCTATCTATCTATCTATCTATCTATCTATCTATATATATATATATATTTGAATATCTGTATGAGTTTATGTATACTATAAACATGAATGGTCCCTGGAAAGTAGATGGCCTTATCCCTTGTGAGTGGAGTCAGAGGTATTTGTGAATTGACTGATGTGATGCTGGGAAAAGAATCTCTTTCTTTGTGAGAACAGTAAGCACTTTTAAGCAGTGAGCAACATCTATAGCTTCACTCTTTATAGTTTCCTGAAAATACACTTTGAGCTCTAAATAAGAAATATTGCCTATTGCTGCATGTGTTTTATTGACTTGAACTCTGCAACCAATTAAAGGGATGACAGTTTGAAAGACCCTGTAAATAGAATGTATTGATATCCCAGCTTCTTTGCTAGCTCTATTTTCTAAAAACATATTAATTCACTCTTAGAAAGTATTTTTTGGAAACGTCATTTTTAGAAGGCCAAACTTCTTCCTTAGAGTGAAGCTCCTTGTATAATGTTGATAGGAATAACAAGTTTAAGGCTAAATATTCCAAGGTATAATTTGAAATAGATTAGTTTAAATATTCCATCTTTCAAAACCAGAAGCCCCTCAACAAGACTGCTATTACTAAATGGCTACTTTGTTACCATCAATTTCCTCTGTAGAGACCACCTGCTATAGGCTCCATTCTATTAATAAGAACCCTTCCTTCATGACCTAGAATCATTCCACAGAGACTGCAATTATAACTATTTAAGAAGGTGGTATTCACCTTCAGTGGCACATCATAATCCTAGAACTATACATTATTCACATATAGGGACATGAAAAAGTGCATACATTTGACTTAAACAGGGAAACTTATTTTACTTGGAACGGCAATAAATATGTAGGCACTGAATCTACAACAGTGAATGCTGTTACCTAGAAATACATAAATTCACAAAAATTGAGGTGACCAGAGATGGGACATGACTTTTGTCAGTGTTGGTATATTATTTGGTTATATTTCCTGAACCAAACAGAATTATAAGACATTATGTAGGCAGAGATTGCTCATTCACTCCCCTACTGCCCAGACACAAAATAATAACACAGAAACTACATTAATTACAGCACTGTTTGACCAATAGCTTTGGCATGTACCTAAATCGCACATGTTAAATTAACACATTTCTGCTATTCTGTGTATCAACACAAGTCTGAGGCCTACCTGTAAGGTACTGACTGGCATCTGGTGTCTTTCTCCTTTGGCAGCTACATGGTATCTCTCTGGCTCTGCCTACTTTCTCTCTATATCTCTGTTCAGATTTCCCACCTGGCTTTACTCTACTTGGGTATTTGCCAAAACAGCTTCTTTAATAACCAATGGTAATAAAACCTATACTTAGCATACAGAGAGGAATTACACATCATTTTTCCTTTTCTGTCTAAATAAGAAGGAACGTTTTTAACTTTAACATAGTGAAATTAAATATAATAAAGCAGGTATCAAGCAAGACTTAGTTACAATATTTATATCCACTTTATCTGGTATTATAACTAAGGAAAACTATAATTATAACTATCTATTCTTCAACTCCATCAAAGACTCCAGAAGGATATGATATTACCTAAGTTAACAGTAAGTGCATTTTAAACAATTTCCAAAATTCTAGAATTGACAGAGACATCGCATTGCCTGGGCAGTCACACAAAGATTTTCTGTAACACTGGGCCCTCCATCTTCAGGCTACATGCCTATACTATCCAGCAGACTTTTCCATGAAGCAGGAAATTTGAAAGACTGTTTTTGGCAGTTTGTTAGTCACTTTCTTCTATATGCTGCAAAATATCTGGCAGTCTCTTTCATGAAGTAAGAACTCTGAAGGACTGTTTTAGCTATAGGCAAGTTCAGTGGTCATTTTTCTGTGGATTCTGCTTGTCCAGTTCATACAGCATACTATCAAGCAGTACAGGCAAGAGCAATTTCTTGCCCAAATGGCTAGAAAACTCCATAAGGAGCCTCTTTGTTGTCTTTCATTCCCTTGAAGTAGATTGGTGCTGCCAGAAGCAGATGTGTCTCACTGTCGAGAAAAGTCTCAACTCTTAAAACATTTTAAATGTATATTCTATAGGTCTTTGGAGTCTTAGAGATTATCTATCTAACTGAAATATATCTCTGTTTATCTGGAAACCCTAACAAATATGACTAGAGTTTGACAATTATCAGTTGCTATCTATTAATCTGTATTTCTTAACTATATATTGCATTTTAAGTATGTTGCACACAATATTTTAAATAAAAGCAGAAAAAGATCTATCTTAAATTTGTCTCAATTGACCAGGATGCATACCAATGCAAAATATTCATCTTTACATCATATACACCTTATTTCCATTAACCATTTATAACCAACCCTTTTAAGGTGAAAATAAACACTTATAAACAATTATTTTGGAAATTTGGGCATTGTTTTCTGCAAACTGCTTCCTGCTTTTTGTTGGGTGAAGACTTTTTAGAGGTTCATAGAGGCCTTTTGGAGGTCTTGTTTCATCAAACTACATTAGTCTAGAAATAATCCACACGTTCTCATCCTCTGTGGAAACAAAAGGAGAAATTCTTTTCCAAAGTAACATACCCTGAGACTAAATTTTGAAGGCAAGATACTCTTATGTTGGTTTAATTTAGCAGCCCGTAGAATCAAATATCTCTCTGCACTCAAAAAATTCAAAGAAAACACAATAATATACATAATCTAGACTCTCTGTGTATATTCCATTTTATAATATACATAATCTAGACTCTCTGCGTATATTCCATCTTTATGTGGCTTACTTTTTTTAATCTATGACTATCTGTACTCTTTTATATTACTTTTATTTCTTTTTATAACTGGTTGTACTCTCTCTCTCTCTCTCTCTCTCCCATCTATGTACATTTTAAACACACTATGACTCATTCAGAGGTTTATTTTTGCCTGAATCTGTCTTTATTGCGTGTCTGAAATACTTTTCTGACAAAAAGCATTTTAAAATGGTAGGCAGTAGTCACCGTGGCCCAGAATGCTAGCTCTGTCTCTCTCAGGTTTTTAATATGGCAAAGGTACCTTTACTGCCAGCTCTGGGACCAGTGGGTAGGAACCACACTCACCACCTCAACTCTGGGAAGGAGTATGCAGCATATAAACTCTTTTTATCTGAGTAAAAGGTAAATCTGTTATGCAGCACACTGAATGGTCTGGAAATTTCTCTCTGTATGGCAATGGGAATCTGCCATGCTCTCCTGCCTATGTACACCTATGTAAGTTTCTAGGAGAAGAAAACAAATTTTTCTATTAAGTAAAACTTGGATGAAGTATTTGTGTCAATGAGATAATGCCTTAAAAAAGATGAAGAGATGAAAAGAACTACAAAAATACATTATGAAACATCAAAAATCAAAATCTCAAATTCATTAATGAGACTATAAGCAAGAGTTTCTATTAAATGGCTTGCTTTAAAAAGTCCAAAAATTGGGAGACTATAATAGAATAGAAACAATAAGGCTATTGACTTTGATGACTTTGAAACACAGTAAAGAAATGTTGATGCAAAATTTCAGGAGTGGCACGTGGATTAGATGCAAAGTAACAATGCAGAGCTATCAGAAAATTCTTCAAAGTTCTGTTTTGAATAATAATAAAGTTGCAAAAACATTGATAAAAAAATTGATAAAATTGGAATTAAATAGAGGATTTGAAAAAAAATGTAGAAATCAAAAATTTAATTTGGGCCTGAAAACTTTGAGAGATTTGGAAGATGTCAGTTAAAATACAATTGTATTTTCTAAAGAGAAATAAAGTTTCAAAGTTTATTTTGAAAAGGAGATAATCAATTTATTTTTTAAGAAAACATAGAAGAGAAAAGAAAACCAAATATTTTAAAAACACCTATTTTTCCAGTTCAAACTGACAATTACAGTTAGGAGAAATAGATATGTACAGAAAGATATACAGAATAAATTTATACAGAAGAAATAGATATATACAGAATAAATTTATTCAGAGGAAATCGATATATACAGAAAAATTATACAAAATAAATATATACAGAAGAAATAGATACATACAGAAAGACATTGTTTTGATCATATAAAATATAAGAGAAAAATCTAATTGTTTTCAATTATATGTTTATATATGTGTACATATGTGTGTATATATGTATATGTGCTTATATCTATATAAATGAACACATTTATATACAGAGATCTCAATCATTTTAGTTCTATAGAACAAATTATTTCTGTTCTAATAGATATATGAATGACAAAAATACCTCAAAAAGACAATTTTGTATAATAATATTTTCCTTCAGTATTTAGATTTGAATTTTAATAAAATTAACATGCAAACATAGATATATAATGTCTTTTTTAACTATATACATTTTAAAATAATATTTTAAATATTTAAACTTCCCTGTCACTTGTTGCGAAAATGCTAACCTATACTTAAATTCTCACTTTTAAGACAATGTGGTTGTTTTCAAATAAGCAAATTACCAATTACACATTTATGATATACTAAATATTGACAAATGGATGAGTGTTCTTAGAATAAAGGATGGAAGCTAATGCATTCAAAGAATGTATTGGATGCTGGATGTCAAAATTTGTGGGGTTTTGTTTTGTTTGTTTGTTTTTTAGGTGATTTTGGATGTATGCAGAAAAAAATTCTGCTCAAACAATGAAGTCAGTTATTTTAGTAACTTGATGTTAATAATTCTTAAGTGAACATATTCTTAATATATTGCTGCTTTCAATTGTATGAATTCTTAGAAAAATCGTATGGTCATAAATAAACTTACCAATATATGGCTCTTTCAACCATACTTCCTTGTATACTTGCACATTTTCTTCACTCTTCATCTAGAAAATATATATTTTACCCATAAAATGTTTCTGAGGATAGGTCCTGCTTTTGTTTCATCAGCAAGACAGACAGAGGTCAGCTAAAAATGAGTCTGTAAATGAACATACATATAACCTTATAGAAATAGAGGTATATGATGAAAATACTATCAGAATTTAAAAAGCAAATTAAAATGTGAAGTATAATAAGTTTGGCTGGAGATGTAGCTCATTGGGTAATAATACTTTTTGATCTTTCAAAAGACTTTGATTCAGTTCCCAGCACATATTTGGTGGCTCACAAGAATTTATAATTCCAGCTTCCGGGAACCCTCTTCTGGCAGCTCTGGATTCCTGTACAAATACGGTACATAGAAACTTATGCAGGCACATAAACAAACTTTCAAACATTAAAAAGTAACCTATTCACCTATTTCCTACAAGCTAGTTAATAGTCATTGATAGTTAAGGTAAATTATTTCTCATTTGAGAATTTCTTGAGGTCTTTCTTAAGGTTTAAGACTATATGTACATGTAGTAATGAGTGTGGAAGACATAAGTATGCATTATATTAAAAAATATGAGTTTATTTTTGGCAAAATCTAGTTTATAAAATTTACTCCGAAAACAATTTGATCAGCAGTAGAAACTGTAGGCAGGAAATTAACATGACTTTTAAATTTAGCCAGAATTTAATACCCCTTAATGTGTTATTAATATACAACAGTATTATGACATCAATATATAGAAAAAGACATATTTTATAAAAATTAGGACAGTCTTACATTAATTTAATACCAGTATTCCATGCAGTTGTCTTCAGTATAATACATGGAAGCAATTTCCATTAACCTATTGAACTGAAATGATCAATTTGAAATTTTCTAATGATGGATTTACTGTGAGTTCCAGCTAAAAATGGAAAGGAGAGGTAAGAATCAAAAGTGTGATCACTACCCAACCAATTTGCTGAAATGGCCAATAAACACGCAGAGCAATAATACCTGCTCATTTTGATGCTTAAGTTTTAATAAAAGAGAAATCTTTTGTCAATGATTAGTCATTTCACAGGTATTTTAATTCAGCTACTCCTGCTTGTAGAACAATTTTATAACATCCAATATTGCCTATTTATATGTATTCTTTCTCTTCTTTACATCATTCTTAATAGAACACAAAAATTTTCTTAGTCAATACAGTTTTTTACGTTAACCATGCTATTCTCTGCATCTTCATGTTTTTAAATATATACTCCATGTAAATGTGGGCCTGAGCAATTGTATGCATATCATAAGTGTGCATGTGACTTTGCAGGCCAGCAGAAGATGTTAGACCTGTGGTAAATAGAATACAATTTGATGTATGTCACCTGATATAGATACTGGGAGCCAAGGTCAGTTTTTCTAGAAAAGAAAGAACCTTGCCTAACCAGTGAGCACCATCTCTAGTCCCTCCTACCTCAAAAGTATCCTTTAAATAGGCAATTCTAGTAATCATTTGATATCATGCTGATCCAACAAGGAGTATATAGCAATGTTCTTGTTATAACCACTCTAATTAATTTATGTCCACAAATAAATTAAATAAAATCATTAGTTATCCAGATGGTGTTACATAGTCATGGGATCTAATAATGAAAGGATGACAAATGCTTCTGATACTACATTTTGGAAAAATAATTCAAAGGTGTTTCCCCCAAATGCTAATGAGTGATATAGAATTTTCCTATAGAGTAATGTGAGAGAAGTTTTCAGATGATAAACAAAGTCAGTCATATCTAAGGAAGAAGATATTAATGGGAATGATACACACAATATGAAAAATATAAGATGACAGTGCTTTTCATACTTGCCAACAAGCACATTAAGAAGAGGGTGTATGAGAGAAGTCTTGGAGGCTCAGAAGAAAAGCTATATAATGATTCTTTATGTGTGAACTATGATGTGTACTAAGGATAATGGATTTTATTCAAATTATGATGTTACAGAAAGTTATTAAATAAGAAATAGATATAATGTGGGACTACAAAAAATGAAAATAGGCAGATGCAAGTGTAGAAATGTAAGTGATGGCGTCCTCTGAATAAAAGTCCATAGGCACTTGAGCTATGACAGTGATATACTAACACAAAGAATGGAAGATATGTGAAATATATTTGAAAATTGTTAAAGACCAAATATTGAAGACATAAGAATATTTGGATCATTTAGAATGTCCAGATGTCTGACTTTTATGCATATAAGGTGAAGACTGGGTGAAGACAGGAGACCTCCATTAGATGACAATGTATCTGTGGGGACTGTGGAGAATAGGAGGTAAAAATTTATTCACAGTGATCTCAGACAATGAGTCTGTTCAATTCCCTTTTATGGTTCTCTGTTTCTTCTCCTAATCTCAATAATCTGTCTAGCTCACTCTTCCATCTTTCAATAACACTCCTCTAGATTTTTAATGCAACATAGTAACTTTTTTTTCTAGTCTTCCAATGGGACTATGTGGTGTTGGTACCATTCAATAGTTTTCCTTGTTGAGTACTAATTATTTTAGGTTTGTTTTTTATAGGATTGTGATAATGACATTATTTTCTAATCTTTTCTCTCATTTCTTTTCTTGTATTTTAATAAGATGAAGCACTTGCCTTAGCCTATATGGTTTTATCAAAGATATTTTTTTCTTTTTTCATTTTTTCTGAGGGTGAGGCTTTATTTCATTTTTTTCTTTTTTTAATTTTTTTATTGGTTTTATTGACCTATACATTTTTCTCTTCTAACCTCCCTTTCTCTCCCCTCCCCTTCTACCTTCTCCCTTGGTCCCCATGCTCCCAATCTACTCAGGCGATCTTATCTTTTCCTACTTCCCACGCAAATTAAACAAATGGTGCTGGCATAACTGGATATCAATATGTAGAAAAATGAAAATAGATCCATGTCTATTACCATGCACAGAACTCAAGTCCAAATGAATCAATGACCTCAACGTAAATCCAATCACACTGAACCTCATAGAAGAGAAAATGGGAAGTACACTTGAACATGTTGGCACAGAAGATCACTTCCAAAATATAACCACAATAGCACAGAAATTTTATTTTTCATACTGCCATGGCCTGAAAAGTCCTAGACCAAGGCACAACAGTTGCAGCATCTGTTGACCTCCTTCTTCCTGAATCATGGAGACTCATACATTTCATTGTGACATAACATGGTATAATTGGAGGAGAGTTCGGGATTTCTTTTTGAAAAAGGTGACTAATCCCTATCATGTGGATTCTACACTTATATACACCACACAAAAGCCCAGCTCAAATACTCTCACTTTGAGAACTGAGCTTCAAGACTTGAATTTGGTACTAGGAGACAAATACCCAATGTATGTGAAGAAGTTACACACTGATCTTACAATATACATATTTACATATATCAACTATGCATTTTTCAAATATATATTTTGAGTCAAAGAGGATATATCTATTAACTCAAGCCTAGTTTGGTTATCTCAGAATTCTCAACAGTAATACACTGATATCGAAAGCAATATTCTTCTTCTTATTTCCATTGTGTCATCATATTTATTTGTTTATGCCAGACATGTGTCTGAATCTCCATATTTGTTTTAGTCTGCATTTGTACTATTTGATAGTCCTGACTAACATGTTTTTACCTAATTGCTTTATCATGGTTTTACATATATATTCTCCCTACCTTGGCATAAATTGTTTTCATGTTCTCTGGAGTATTCTACCCTCTCATAATTTATATAAATTGTGCTTCTTTTTGAGGATTGAAGTGAAAATTTGATCCTCAATCATCCTACCTTACAGAAAATTGCCTTGTCCTGTCAGTCATGTATGCTTCTCTTGTTTTCCTTGATATTAGCTACCTCTAACACTCAGTATACACATGCACACACACACAGAGACAGACACACAGATTCACACACACTCATGCACACATTCATGCTCATATACTTGTGGTTTTCTTCCCATACATTTTTAATTTCTGAATGAGAAAGGAAAGTCTTTTGTTATATATCCATCATCTACACCAATGACTGACAGACACATTTTAGGCACAAGTTACAATTTACTACTGAATGGAGAAATAACTGAATGTTAAATAATCTACTCATATATTAAGTATATGGTGAAATGATTTCATATCATAAAGTGTCATCACAAGTGATAGCAGTAGTTACATGTGCCAAGCTATGATTGAATGGCTTCTGTACAGGATAGTGCTCAAATGGTTGAATGAACAATAATAAATATAAATTTTGCCAAGTAAAGGAAGGCTACAGTAAATACAAATCAAAAAGGTGAATTGGCATAATATAACAGATTAATAAAAGGAAAGACAAAACATTAATTAATTAGTAAAATGTGCCTTTAGTTTGGAAGTTCTAAAACTGCATTGCAAGTGTTTTTGAATTCCCAATGCATTCTGTACAATAAAGTATATTTAAAAACAAGACTTGAACGTAACTTTAAAAAGTCTCAGTCCTATTGCACCATTTAATTCTAGGCTGTGTGTTTTTATGTTTGTATGTGTATGTATACACATATACTTATACACTCATATATATATATACACGCATATATATATATATGCGTGTGTGTGTAGGCACCACACACCCAAAGATTCTAAGATTCTAATTAAAAAGTCTAATTAAATGGTTTTCAAAAAAATTTAGACTTTAAAAGTATTTTAAATTTTAAATTCCCCTAAGTGTTCTTCAAAGCTTTGTGTGCTCATCAAATTTGAGAACCAGTAATTCCACTTAGCAATGTTGAATCAGCAGTCAGCTAGCTAAATCTTACTCAAGGGAATATATCCTTGGACTATGAAGTATTTGCAAATGTTCTGAATAAACCTGTAAACATTCATATTTGCAGCCTTTCTTGAAAAATGAAGAGCAAGCTGGCTAGAGACAGTAAGTGCATTCACTAACAGGAATGTACTACAACTCCCTGAGTATATAATCCTTTCATCCATTTATTCAAATCAGTGTTTATTGGTAATTTATACCACAGTGTATTTTTATACTTGCAAAATAAACTAAAATAAAATGCATACAAATGCTAGAATTTTCCTCTCTCATGTTATTTTTGAACTAGGTGCTACAGACAACTTACTACAGCAATCTTACAGATACTAGCCAGTGTCACATCAGGGAGGTGCCTGTAAATCTCTAACAGGCTCTCTGAGTTCTGCCCACTCCTCACTTCCTCTCTATTTCAGGTATCCAGTGTCCACAACTCATTTTGGTCTCTCTGATGCTACAATAAAAATGTCAACAGCCAGTGTAAAATAAGGCAAATTCCCTAAGTGTTTGGCTCCAAGGAGAATAACAGGGACCTAGGCACTTAGAAACCTCAAACATCAAGGGTTAAGTTATACCCTCTGCCCAGCCAATATATACATACAAGATGCCTTTTCTCAACACCTCCTTTTATCCTGTAGATTCTTCCCAAGCTCTCTTCTTCCCCTCACCCAAATGTCTTAGCCAAGTTTAGTTAATTTTCTTAATCTCCCATTTTTTTTTGTCTACTTGAGACCTTGGTACATTGTCTACAGCATTACATAAGCCTTGTATCCCCCATGGCACTTCTTTCTATGCCTTTGATAATTTTGATTTATGACACCAATTCTGTCATTTTTCACTATGAGGCAGATATTTGATTTTGGCATTGTTGGGAAAATAAATGTTAAGTTGGGAGCATAGACCCCAGCCCCTCAAATCTATCCCAGCTTCCAGGCCTGAGAGCTGTATTGGTCTGGACTCCAAGTCCCAGCAATCCAGGTCCTGAGCCCTCCCTGGGGGTGGGGGTCAGGACGACTCCTACAGAGTATTTAAGTGAACTCCCAAAAGAGGATCACATGGTCCTTTTTCCTTCATCCTGGTGGTCACATTCGCAACCTCCCAGTTCCCCCCTCCAGGCCACCTGAGAATGCAGGAATCCCATTAAAACTGGATATTTTTTAATTTGGCTTGTTTTGATCTGGCTTGATTGGGATTTTGTGTTGGCAGAGAGCACACATTAGGAAAAATTCCTAACATCTTGGAGGTCCCACCAAGATAGGGCAGCCCTTTCCATGTGGCCCTAGGTCACATGTCAAAAGCCCCCTAGTCTACAATATGAGCTCTCCACACCACACTTAAACCGGCTCCTGGGCTACAGTGGCTGCATCTTGGTGAATCCCTTTTTCTTGTTTATGCTATAAGGTTTTGGGGGTACCCATTCATCTTATTTTTATCATTTATTGGACTCTTGTTGAAGTCATGAGCTCATGCCAAGAGTTTGAACTCTGTAGTGGCCAGACCTGGCAAGACCAGGCTCAGCTGAGGTACGATATGTTTGTTTTGGGATGCCAAGCATTCAATTTCCACAACCCCATTGGAGCTGAGAGCTGTTTTAGTAGATGTGCTGTAAGAGACTTAGGCCTCGTGATTGGGCATAGACTTTAAAATGGGCACTCGCAATTCAAAGCCAGATCCGCTGTTGCCCTTGGCATGCCTCTTACAGAATCTTTTTAAATTGGGTTTCTCTGTCTGATATCATCTGTCCCAAATGGCTAATTTTCCTATGCACTACCATCCTCCAGGACCTTGAAAGTTTTTGCCGCCATAAAGACAAATGGACAGAGCTTACAAATGTCCACGGTTTTTGGGACTCTGCACTTTCATCCCTCCCTTAGTAGCCAGTGTCTCACAGCACCAAGCTGCCAGAGGCACTGGCCCCTCCCCCACTCTCTCAAGCCCACACTACCCAACCCTCTCCTGTGGAGCAACATTCTTCACATTCCTCTCCTCCCTGGTCTACCCCCTCCCTTGATTCAAGGTCAACTTCCACCTTCCCCACCTTCTCCTTCCCCTCCTACCTCATCTCCCTACCCTTAGACCCCCTCTGTGTACTGAGCTATCCTGTCCCTATCTTCCCCATGTTCCCTTTCCTCTCCAGTCCTCTCAGATAGAAAAGTGGCTAGGTTCCTTTTCTACTAATCCTCTGCTTATCCATTTTATTTCTCAGTTGGCACCAGATATTAGGAAAGAGTTAAGAAAGATTGAGGAGGGTTCCCAAATCCCTATATGGGAATTGGTGAAAACGGCCTTTAAAGTTTTAATGCCCGAGAAGCTGAGTCTTCCTGGCAGACAAAGCTATAACAATCTATAGGCCCAGGCCTTAGCAGCTGCACTAAGGTCGCAGGACAGGGAACAAGGGAAGCCAACCACAAAGCTCTACACTGATAGAGTCCAACCTAAGTCAATCTCACAGGCAAGCTGTTTCAAGTGTGGCCTAAATGGTCGCGTGGCACAATATTGCACTATGCCTCCTTTGAGGTTATGCCCTATCTACCAGCAAGCTGGACACTGGAAATCACAATGCCCCCATGCGGGCTTGTCCTCTATGCCATGCCACAGAGGTCCAGCCTCACCATTGGCAAGTGAAACTGTGCCAGCCTTCAAACTTCTCAGCCTTGCAGAGGATTGATGCTGTCCAGACTTGGTATATCCCATAATCCTATCCAAGCCTAGGGTAAAGCTGCAGGTAGCGGGTAAGTCCATTACTTTTATTCTCACTTGGATCTTTTGTTCCCCTCATTAAATTTAGTTATGGGGGTAGATGGGACCTGTTCCTTCCCACTTAAAACTTTGCCACTGCCCTGCATTCTTGCAGGACGTTTTTTCTCTCATTCTTTCTTAGTGATACCTGCTTGTCCAGCACCTTTACTGCCTTTACTGGGTTGAGAAATCCTCAGCTGTTTCCCCAAAGCTTTGTTCTGCTTCTTGGAGCCCCTTTTGACCCCACCCATCTCTGAAATCATATTTTACAGGTTTACTCCTCTTGTCAGACGTGTGCCCAGGCCAACCCACAAGGGGCTCTCCACATACACTAGTCTTTACACCAGCTTTGTGGACACAAACAGGGTGAAGATTGGCAGGTTAATTTCACTCATATCCTACTCATAAAACATTCCATTACCTCTTAACACTTGTGGACACTTTTACAGGATGGATAGAAGCATTTCCGGTCTCTGTGTCCCATGAACCATCCAGTGGATAATGGGCCAGCCTTCACTCCCAGGATCATGGAGGTTGTGTCAGAGGCTCTCAACATCTCCTGGAAATTCCACACCCCCTACCATCCACAATCCTTGGAAAAGGTCTAGAGGGCCAATGGACTCATCAAACAACAACTATCCAAGCTCTCTATTGAACTCAGTTTATCTTGGCCCTCCCTTCTCCCCATTGCCCTTACTCACCTCAGGGCCACCCACATTCCCCTACAGGCCTGAGCCCTTTTGAGCTAATTCATGGCAGCTTTGCCTACACCAACTGGGTGAAGACTGGCAGGTTGATTTCATCCATATGCCTACTCATAAAAAACTCTGTTATCTCTTAACACTTGTGGACACTTTTACAGGATGCCCTTACTCGCCTCAGGGCCACCCCATGTTCCCTATGGGCATGAGCTCTTTTAAGCTGCTTTATGGCAGGCCCTTTCTCCTTAACCATCACCTCCCAGTCCAAACTCCTCCACTTGTGGGGTACCTACCCTACCTCTCCCTTTTAAGGTTCCTTCTCTGTTCACATGCTCACAGTTGTCTTTCTGCCACCACACCAGTGGACACTAATGCCCCTAAACCTGCCCTGCTCTCCCCAGGGGAAAGAGTACTCCTCAAACAGTTAACTCTTAGGTCTCTCAATCTTCGATGAACAGGTCCTCACACGGTAATCCTCACCACCCCCTCGGCTGCCAAGCTCTTGGGACACCCATGCTGGTACCATCTCTCCAGGATCAAATGGGCACCTACTCGGGACACTTGCTCTGTCCAGCAGACAGGACCTTCCACCCTCTGGTTTTCCAGGATGCCACAATGAAAGACCTATCTGCTCCTCATCCTGGCACACTCATCATTGGTAATAACAATATTTTTTTCCTAGACACCTGCCTTCTCACCTCCCCCAAGGAACAGATGGCTGATGTCTCTGGGATGACAGTACATGGGATGCCTCTCCAGCCACACCTTTTGCTGAGCATGGACCCATCAACACCTAGCTTCTCCCCTTCCCCACGTCGCCCTATACCTGCAGGAAGTAGCCAGACTTGAGTCAATGCCCCTTTTCCTAGAGAGCCCAAATTGTTGGTCACAATTACCAATGAAATTTCCTATCCTCCCTATATCCAAAGAGTTTGGAATGTTAAGTTGGGAATGTAGACCCCAGCCCCTTGAATCTATCCTATCCACCAGGCCTGAAAGTTGTATTGGTCTGGACTCCAAATCCCAGCATGCCATGTCTTGTCCCCTCCCTGGGGGCTTTCAGGACCACTCCCACAGAGCATTTAAGTGAATTCCCAAAAGAGGATCACATGGTCTCTTTTTCTTCCTCCTGGGGGTCACATTTGCGCCTTCTGGTTTCCCCTAGGGGACACCCAAGAGCACAGGAATCCCCTTAAACCTGGATATTTCTTAATTTGGCTTGTTTTGATTTGGCTTGATTAGGAATTTGCATTGACAGAGAACACGTGTTAGGAAAAAAATTACTAACAATAAACTTGTTGGTTTCTTACAGAAATATAGTTAATTTATCTTCTAATTTGAAAGACTTATATCAGTGTAACTTAATTTTTCCAGTTTCACTTGATTTTTTCCTTCACTAATAATGACCTTAACACAAAGTTGAGACTTTCATGACCATGGAAGTACAACATCACAAACTGAAGTAAACCATTTCACAATTCAGTCTTTCCTGTAACAAATCCCATACCTGATATAGTGTACAATTTAAGAAGTGAAATTAATTAGATAGATTTTTAATTTTAAGTGTGTTTGTATGTTTATGTACATATCTGTGTGATCATGTCTGTGATCATATCTGTGAATGTAAGTGCATACAGGGTGCTTGGTTTGTGATAAGTGAGGGAACAATCCCTTGCGTTCTCACCTTTTATGTTATTTGATATCAAACTCTGGCCCTCATCTGTGAATGCCAGGATAGGCAGCCAGCAAGTTTCAGAGGATTCCTTCATCTCCATTTTACTCCAAATTTCTTTAGGAGTGCTTATTACTATAATGAACAGTGTTTTTTTTTTTAACTCTACATTATATAAAATTATCACAAATATTTGTAGGACATTTGAGAATTCTCTAAAATGCATAAATTAAAGTAAATGTGTACATCTGAATACTTGAAGAAAACAAAAAAATAATTCTTCTATTTTTTTGTTATTTTGTTTTTGTACTTGCCTAAGGTCTAGAACTGTAGATAAAAATTTTAGGCTCCTTTATTTCATTGTGTTATAGCTTTCCTCTGGGCAATTGAGATTACTTTCTGATATAAACTAAACCTTATTTAAAGGCAGGAGTAAATAATTAGAGAATGAAATATGTATTTTCTTTGTGTTATAGAGTAAATTAAATATGGAACTGGAAAAGATAAGAAATATAAATATGGTCACCTTTAGTTTTACTTTCTATTGCAATTCCTTTCATGAATATTGTATATCTACATAAAATAAGAAGAAACAATTTCACGAAGAAAGTTTATTTGTGTGTATTTTACTATTGTTATTTTTGACAAATACATATTTTTCTTTCAATGATATTTCTATTTTGTCTTCTAAGGAACCATTCAGAAATGGTGTTTTCTGTCCTCCTTGGTTATTTTGAACTAGACAGCTACCTAAGTCAAAGAGCCAGGCTTGTAAACAGTGTGTGAAATAGCATTTACACGTACCATGGAAGATGACTCATGAATTTAAATGTGATCAGTATGAGCTCTTCCTTCTGAAATAAGTGGCACGACAGTGGACTTGCCAGTTGGTTTTACCTCCCTTCCTTTTTGGTGATGGTAAAGCAATAGCTGCAATGTAGCTACTTTTTTTGTTCTATGGAATGCAAAAATAAACTTTCTGTTGTAGGAAGACGGCTTGTTCATTTCCCAGCTGCCCAGACTCCCAAAATAATCACACAGAAACTATATTATTTGCAATACTGTTTGGCCAATAGTTTAAGCATATTGGTAGCTAGCTCTTACATCTATAATTAACCCATTTCCATTATTTTATATTTTACTATGAGACTCGTGGCCTACTGGCAATCCAACTGGTGGCTTGCGTCTTTCCCCTCTGGCAGCTACATTGCTTATCTCTGACTCTGCCTTCTGTTTCCTAGCATTCAGTTTAGATTTCCCTGGCTACCTCTGTTTTGCCTTGCTGTAGGATTTTTTTTTTATTAATCAATGGTAATCACAACATACAGAGGGAAATTCTGCATCAAATTTTCTCTCCAAATATAAAGTTATTGTTCCTGTTTTGCTTGGAATGTAATTGTTCTTTGTAAACTCAGAGATAGATCCCTAGGAAAATACATTGAAAGAAACTCAACAGACCTTAAAAAATCATGAAGATGGGCTGGGTGAGAACTTCCACATCTTCATGGTTAATGTCTACTGTGAACATATTTTCAAAGTGTGTCATGACTATTGTTGGCAGCAATTGGCATGTGATCTTTTCTTTTTTTTTTACACAAGGCCCTTTGCATAAGCTATCAGTCTAAAATTGTCACTTTCTAGTGGTGAGGACTACAGAAGCAAAAAAAACAAAAACAAAAACAAAAACAAAAACAAAAAAACCCTAAGAAGAAAGAAAAATCCTGTGATATTTTCTTCCAAGTTAAACCCCAAAGAGAAGCTCTTTCCAGAAAGTAGCATGTTTACTCTTACAACTATATTACCATTCAAGCACCTGCTGCAGAAAACACAACTTGGGTGGGTTAACCAGAAATGAGAATACATAATGGATATGTTGCAAAAACACAAGCGTCTGATGCCTACCACAAATGAGAACTCAACAAAATTTAATCAGTTCAGGGGACTGGGCAGTAAACAGCACTCTACCATTGTCTCTGTTGCAGTTCTTAACTTGAGTCACTGCCTTAACTTCCTGAGATGATGGAACGTAAATAAGCCTAATAACACAATTTTACCCCAAGATCTTTAAATTTTTTTATTCATTTTCATACCAACCACAGTTCCTTTCCCTCCCCTCCTCTCACTTCTTGCCAACTCCCCGACACACCCCAATCCCCATAAAATCCTCAGGAAAGGTAAGGTTTCCCATGGGAAGTCAATAAAGCCTGGCACATCAAGTTGAAGCAGGACCAAGCTCCTGCCTGTTGCATCATGGTAGAGCAAGGCATCTCACCATAGGAAATGGGCTACAAAAGGCCAGCTTATGCATTCTGGTCCCACTGCCTGGGGCTCCACAAGCAGACCAGGCCACAAATCTGTCACCCATAGACAGAGGGCCTAGTTATGTACCATGCAGACTCTCCAGCTTTCGGTGTAGAATCCATGCTCTCCCATGACCGTGAGTAAGCTGTCTCTGTGGATTTTCATGTCATGATCTTGAAACCCCTAATCATATAATCCCTCCTTTCTCTCTTCAACTGGACCCACAGGTCTCAGCCCATTTCTTGGCCTTGGACCTCTGCATCTGCTTCCATCTATTACTGGATAAAGGTTCAGTAATGACAATTAGGTTAGTCATCAATCTGATTAAAGTAGAAGGCTAGTTCAGGAATCTTCTCCACTATTGCTGAGTCTTAGCTGGGGTCATTATTGTAGATTCCTGGGAATCTTGCAAGCACCAGGTATCTTCCTAAGCCCAGAATGCTCCCCTCTATCAAGATATTCCTTTCATTTCTCTTTCTCTCTGCCCCTCCCCCAACTTGAACATCCTGTTTCCTCATGTTCTAATTCCCCGTTCTTTCCCCTCTACATTCTCTATGCCCCCCTTTACTCATGAGATCTTATCTATATCCTGTTTCTGTCTAAGGGTCATCCTTGTTCCCTAGCTTCTCTGGAGCTGTGTATTTTAACCTGACTATCCTTTGTTTTATCTCTAATATCAACTTATGAGTGAGTTCATACAATGTTTATTTTTGAGGGTATGGGTTACTTCACTCAGGATAATTATTTCTAGTTCCATTGATTTGCCTGCAAATTTCCTGAATGTGTTGCTTTTCCACTTAGTAATATGCCACTGTGCACATTTAGCACATTTTCTTTATCCATCCTTCGATTGACGGGCATCTAGGTTTTGAAGGATCTAGGTATTATGAATAATGCTGCTATGAACTTAGTTGAGCAATAGTTCTTGTGGTATGACTGTGTATTCTTTGGTACCATACTGCAGAATGGTAACACTGAGTTTTGAGGTAGATTGATTCCCAACACTGCCATACTGATTTCTGAAGTGACTGTACAAGTTTACACTCTGACCAGTAATGGAGGAGTGTTCCCCTTACTCCACATCCTTTACATTATAAGCTGTCACCAATGTTCTTGATCTTATTCATTGTGACAGGTGTAAGATTATATCTTGGAGTTATTTCACTTTGCATTTCCCTCATGACTAAGGACATGAAACAATTCCTTAAGTTTCTTTCAACCATTTGAGATTCTTCTGTTGAGAATTCTCTGTTTTTTATTTGTACCCCATTTGTTAATTGGATTATTTGGTACCTTTTTATATTTTTGAGATCAGTCCTCTCAGATGTGGGGTTGGTGATAATCTTTTCCCATTCTGCAGGTTTCTATTTTGTCTTATTTATAATGACCTTTGCCTTGCAGAAGCTTTTTAATTTCAAGAGGTCCATTTATTCGTTGTTGGTTTCAGTGTCTCTGCTACTGGTGTTATATTGAGGAAGTAGTCTTCTGTGCCAATGTGTTAAAGGCTACTTTTCACTTTTTTTTTTCTCAGGTTCAGTGTAACTGGATTTATGTTGAGGTCTTTGATTCATTTGGATTTGAGTTTTGTCTATGGTGATAGGCATGGATCTATACACACTCTTCTACATGTTGGTCTCCAGTTATGTCAACAACAATTGATGAAGAGACTTTCTTTTTCCTGTTGTACAATTTTGGCTTCTTTTATAAAAATCAGGTGCAGATGAATGCCAGGGTTTTCATTTTGATTCCATTCATCCATGTGTTGATTTTAAGCCTATATCAAGCTGTTTTTATTACTATGTCTCTAGAGTAGAGCTTGAAGTCAGGGATGGCAATGCCTCCAAATATTCCTTTATTGTGAAGGACAGCTTTAGCTATTAGACATTTTTATTTTTTTTATAGGATTCTGAGTACTGTTCTTTAAAGATATATGAAGAATGGTGTTGGGATTTTGATGGTAATTGCATTGAATTTGTATATTGCGTTTGATAAGATCGTCCTTGTTACTATGTTGATCAAACCTATCCATGAGCATGGAAGATGTTTCCATTTTCTGTTATCTTCTTTAGTTTCTTTTTTACTCCAAGATATTTTATGCCATTTGGGGCTATTGTAAAGGGTGATGTTTCTCTGATTTCCTTCTCGGCCTGTTTATTATTTGTATATAGGAGGGATACTGATTTTTTTGAGTCAATCTTGTATCCTGCCACATTACTAAAAGTGTTTATCAGCTGTAGGAGTTCCTTGGTAGAATTTTTGGAATCACTTATGTATACTATCATATCATCTGCAAATAGTTGAAGTTTGATTTCTTCCTTTCTAATTTGTAACTCTTGATATCCTTTTGTTGTGTTATTGCTATAGCTAGAACTTTGAGTTCTACATTGAAAAAATATGAAGAGAAAGAGCAGCCTTGTTTTCTTCCTGATTTTAGTGGAATCACTTTGAGCTTCTCTCCATTTAATTTGATGTTGGTTAAAGGCTTACTTTATATTGCCTTTACTATGTTTAGGTATGTTCCTTGTATCCTTGATCTTTTAGGACTTTTTATCATGATGTGGGTTCGATTTTATCAATGGCATTTTCAGCATCTAATGAGATGATCATGTGGTTATTTTTTCAGGTTGTTTATATGATAAATTACATTGACAGATTTTCATATGCTGAATCATCCCTGCATCTCTGAGATGATGCCTACTAGATCATGGTGTATGATTTTTTTATTTGTTCTTGGATATGGTATGATGGTATTTTATTGAATAGTTTTGCATTAATGCTCTTGAGGGAGATTGGTCTATAATTCTCTTTCTTTATTGCATCTTTGTATGTTTTGGTTATTAGAAGAACTGTAGCCTCATAAAAAATAATTTGGCAATGTTCCAAAATGTTTTTATTTTGTAGAACAACAGAAAGGCCAACCTGTTCATTAATGTGAGTGGGGTGTTGAAGTGTCCAACTAGTGTGTGGTGTCTCATGTGGGATTTAAACTTTAGTAATATTTCTTTACAAATGTGGGTGCCTTTATGTTTGGGGCATAAATGGTCAGAACTGAGACTTTACCTTGATGGATTTTTCTTGTGATTAATATAAAATGTCCTTCTCCATCTTTTTTAATTATTTTTAACTTGAAGTTTGAAGCATGATTAAGAAAAACTCAGGGTCAGAAATTGGGGTTCAAAAATAAAAACAGCCAGTCACTGTCTCTTACCTCAACCTCGGATAGAAATGGTGATCCTTACTCCAGGAATCTCAGAATGATAGTGTCTGTTGAGAGCTGTTTCCTCCCATTTTATAATCCTCTCTAGGACTTAGACTAAAGGCATATACCACCTGCATTAAAGGCATGCACCACCCAGTTTCTAAGACAACTAATGTGGCTACTAGGAATAAAGTTGCTTGTCATTATGGCTAGTGAGATTAAAGGTGTGTGTTACCATAATCTGGTCTGTAAAGTTTACCAATGGGACTGTTTTACTCTCAGATCTTCAGACAGACTTTATTTATTAAAATACAATTGACATACCACTGTAGAAGTCTATTTTGTTAGACATTAGGAAACCTACACCAGCTTGTTTTTTAACTCCATTTGCTTGAAAAAAATCTTTCCCAACCCTTTACTCAGAGGTAATGCCTATCTTTGAAATTGAGGTGTATTTCTTATATGGACAAAATGATGGACCTTGTTTTTTTATCCATTTTGTTAGTATATGTCTTTTTATAGGTGAATTAAACCCATTAATATTAAGTGATATTAATGATGAGTGATTCTAATTTCTGTTATTTTTTTGGTCTTGTTGAGGTGGTCGTAATGTGTGTATGTTTCCTTTCATTGAGATTTGATAGTTTGGGATTATGTATTGCCTGTGTTTTGTGGATACAGTTAATTTCCTTGGGTTAGAGTTTTCCTTTTTGTACTTTCCATTGGGATGGAATTCTGAGTATGTATTGTTTAAATCTGCTTTTGTCATTGGATATCTTGCTTTCTCTGTCTACAGTGATAGAAACTTTGCTTGGTATAGTAGTCGCGGTTGGCATCTGTGGTCTCTTAGTGTCTGTGAAACATCTGTCTAGGACCTTCTGGCTTACAGAGTCACCATTGAGAAGTTGGGTGTTATTCTGATAGGTCTGCCTTTATATGTTTTTTGATGATTTTGCTTTACAGCTTTTAATTTTCTTTCTTTATTCTGCATGCTTAGTGCTTTGATTTTTATGTGATGCGAGGACTATTTCTTTTCTCTTTTTTCTTTTTGTTTTTTTTTTTTTTTTTTTGGTCCAGTCTATTTGGTGTTCTGTAAGCTTCTTGTGTCTTTCTTGGCATGTCCTTTTTTAGGTTGGGGATAGTTTCTTCTATGATTTTGTTAAATGTATTTCCTGGGCCTATGATCTGGTATTCTTCTAGTTCTCCTATCCTTTTTATTCTTAGGTTTGGTCTTTTCATCATGTCCCAGATTTCCTGGGTGTTTTATGTTAAGACTTTGTTGAATTTATCATTTTCCTTGACCAATGCCTCTATTTCCTGTTTGTACCTCCAGTAGCTGAGATTATGTCTCCCATCCCTTACATTTTGCTTGTTATGCTTTCGTCTGTAGTTCCTGTTTTTTATCCATTTTTCATTTTCAGATTTTCCTCTATTTTTTCTTTTCTTTATTGTCTCTATCTCAGTTTTCAAGTCTTGAACCATTTTCTTCACCTGTTAGATTGTTTTTTTCTTGGCTTTCTTTAAGAGGTTATTGAATTCTTCCATTTCTTGGTTTGTCTTTTCCTTGATTTTAGTAATAGAAGTTATTTCATCTTTAAAGGGCTCCATAATCTCTATAAAGTTATTTTTAAGGTTGTTTTCTTTTGATTCATCTGTATTGTGATGTTCAGGTCTTGATGTTTTTGAAAAACTACATTCTGGTAATGCCATATTGTTTTTTCTGTTGCTGAATGTATTCTTTCTCTGCCATTTACCCATCTGGGTTTGGAATAATTATAGGCATAAATGTTTATTATTATTCTGATGATATCTTAGTTGGTGGGTCTTTGGTTCCTTTACTGTCTCTTTCCATTATTGTCTTTTGGCCTGAATGGTTGTCGGGTTGAGTAGGGTTGTCTCAGCTCAAGTTTGTGGGGATTTTGGTACTTAGATCCAGTGTAATGTCCAGTTCTTCTTGCTGATGTGTACTTTACTTGTGCCTAAGGGATCTGCTCTTGCAACTGGTGTGGATTGTGCCTGTTCCTAAGGAGTCTGTTATTCCAAAAGTTGTAGGGTTTTCCTGTGCCTTTTCTCCCAACTGGTATGAATGTTGTTTGCGGCTATAAGTCTGCTAATGTTGCTGGAGAGGGCAGTTCATCGGGAGGCTCTTCTTCCAATCGGTGCAGGTTGCACTCATGCCTCTAGGGGCCACTGATGTCTCAGGGCATGGTTAGCCAGGCAGAGGACAGTAAATTAGGTGGATTTGCATGGCAGAATGGGTCTTGTAGGTTGCAAATGGGTGACAGTGATGGTTGCAAAGCCTTTCTACAGGATTCTTTCCTCCTGACAGGCTGATGTGGCTGAAATGAGAGGGGGAGGGGTACAGGTTGTGCCATTGGTCTTAGGGCTTAGAGACTGTGGCAGTTTAACTAAGGGACCAATTGCTCATTTCTTTTTCCAGTTGGTGTAGGTGATTCTTATGCTTCTAGAGGCTGCTGATTGGCTATATTAAAATTTTTCTCCAGGATGTGCATTTTAGAATGTTTTCTAGAGAAATTAGAATCTCCATTAGTAGACTCAATGAAGACCACTTCTCCTTAATGTGACAGACATAAACCTACTAGGGCCTAAAGAGATAATTTTTAAAAAGTGGTTTTAAAAGTTATGAGTCAGATTATCTCTCCTTCCCCCACCCCACCTCTCTCTCTCTCTCCTCTCTCTCTCTCTCTCTCTCTCTCTCTCTCTCTCTCTGTGTGTGTGTGTGTGTATCTATGTTTGCCTTTCTGTCCCCTACCATCTGAAATGAAGTAGAACATTTTTCAAGGTCATGGCATTAATAGACTACAGGGCATTAAATTTCTCCCTGAGGATGAACTGTTCCATTTAACTATTTAACTCTCTGTCTCTGTAATCTGCAAGTGGGAATTACCAGACTCCATATGTGGCCTTTAGTTCATTTCCTATTTTACTTACCTGTAAAATTGATGACTGAGTTATATTATCTAAAGGAATAAGACTAATCTCTCTTCAAAGAGAAATAAACTATCAAAAGCTATTGTATAAAAGGCAAGAGACATATGCCAAAATATACTTTGTTTTATTTTAAAGCTTAAATGATGACAAATTATCATAAGAATAAAACATGAAAACTTAAGTTGGTGAGAAAACATTTTTAAGAGAGATATAAGAAAAATCCACTAGACATTTGAAATGAAGCTTTATTTTCCATGGTGTATAAATTCTTAAGAAGTAATAAGTCTATTTTACTGAATTGTACTCATACTAGAATGTATTTAGAATCCATTAAACATCTATTTTGAATATTATATATTTCTTCTATTTTATATGGCATGTGTCAAAGAATTCTTTCAATAGTGAAATTACTTTATTGGTCACCAATAAAAAACAATTTAAACAATTCTCTTTCCACACAAGTGAGTTTATCAATGATGCTAGTAAATTAGTTTGTATATTAATTATTCTATGCCTTTTGTTTCAAGAAACTCATATTGATATTTTCTATTTTTACCAATACATTAGAATTTCAATCCTACCTTCCTATTATAGTATGATCAAATACTGGTCTCTGTTTCTGTGATTCAAATTCTCAAAATACTGGCAAGCACAGGCACTGAGACATTTTAGCTATTTTGGGTTAGTAACATTGCATTGTAACACCACTCTATTCATGGTTTTCTGAAGTAAGATTAATAAAAACTCAGAGTCAAGTATTGGGGTTCAACCTGAAGACCAGAAAAGCAAAGCAGCCAGCCAATGACTTTTACCTTGACCTGAATCTGAAAATGGTGATCTTGCCTCCAGAAAACCTCAGATGACACTGAGACTGAGAGCTCTCTCCTCCTATTTTTCAATAATCTCTAGCTCTGGTATAAAGGGTGTGTACTACTACTGCCTTGTTTCTTCAGCAAGATACTGTAGCTACTGGGATTAAAAGTATATGTCATTGTGGCTACTGGGATTAAGGGTGTGTGTCATTGTTGCCTGATCCATAAGGCTGGCCAGTGTGGCTGTTTTACTTTTTTGGTCCTCGGGCACGGTTTATTTATTAAAATACCAATGAAATGCCACTACAGTTTTCATATTATCATAGAAGTGCTAAAGTTTTAATTGACTGTACTCTCTATATCAGTCTTTAGATTTAAACTGGACTTCAGCTCTTACCTTTATATTTTACAATACTGTATTCTTGACCTGAAATTTAATAGAGCTTGTAACATATGAGAGAATTTCTCTTCATATTGATTTTATACTCTGCTTTGAGAATTTATAAAGTACTGAACTGAAACAATTTGCTACATATCACCCGTGTTTTCACCCACTTTCATACAGAACACAACTTCTTAAACTGCTGGTCCTGACCTAATATAGGGTCACATAACTGAATGTGGAGTTGAGAGAATTTGGCATCAGAAAAAGTCTGTGAGTACACAATGACCCTCAGATGAATTCAAGAACAACATAATGAGTCATAGAAGTTTTGTCAACTGCTCTCACTATTTCCTGTGTTTGCTACATAAAGCATGAATCTTTCACTACACATGATCAACTATCACGTGAGGCTGAAGAATGTGGCCTGAAACACTTTCGGCAAGATTTGAGACTACTGAGTGCTGTAAATTGCCAGGCATTTACTGTACATAAAACGTTTTTGGAATTTGGAAAACCATAATATCTTAATATAGAAAACAACGGCATTTAATATTTACTACCTTTTTCTTCCCTTATAAGCATTAAATCAGTCTATCTTGGAGTTATAATGTTTTCATGATTTATTGATGAGAATGTAAACTCAGGATTTCATGTATAGCAGGCACTTTACCAAATGAGTGATCAACCAGTACCAATAAATATTTTCAAAGAGAGAGAAAGAGAGACAGAGAGCATGTACATGTGTCTGACTGTGTGTAAATTATATGAAGTGTGGTGTTAAAAGCATTTATTCCATGTTATTTTCTTCTTATATTCTTCTCTAAAATTGTGTGTCTGACTCCAAAACATTTTTCCATGGGGTTCCCTGGGCTTTGAGGAGTAGAATTTAGTGAAGAAATCTCATTAGGTTTGTATATTCCAATCTCTCTCTCTCTCTCTCTCTCTCTCTCTCTCTCTCTCTCTCTCTCTCTCTTTCTCTCTCTCTCTCTATCTATCTCTCTCCTTCTTTTTCTCTCCTTCTCCCTCCCCCCACTTTTCTTGTAATGCCTGGCTGAGGTTATCTGTACTTATTCTCATTCTTTTCAAAAGGGGACTTCTCTAATGATGACTGTACAAGACACTGATCTATGTGTATAGCAAAATATTATTGTGTGTCATTTTGCTGTTAAAATTATTTTTTAGACCAGTATTATTATTTTTAGACAAATAGAATTTAACCTATGTCTCTGGGATATCTTGCACACTGAATCTGGGTCACCAAAAGAGTTTTGGGTTTGAGTTCCTTTTCATGGAGTAGGCATTAAATCATACATTTGTTGGTTACTCACACAAGCTTTGAGACACCATTGACATATTTTGCAGGCAGGACAGATGTGGACCAAGGGTTTTTTACTTGTTTTTTTTTTTTTCTTTGAGACAGGGTTTCTCTGTAACTTTGGAGCCTGTCCTGGAACTAGCTCTTGTAGAACAGGCTGGCCTCAAACTCACAGAGATCCACCTGCCTCTGCCTCCTGAGTGCTAGGATTCAAGGCTTCGCCACATCCTGGCTCTTTGTTGGTTGCTTGTTTATTTTTGTTTTTTGAGACATGGTTTTTCTGTATAGCATCCCTGACTGTCCTGAACCTAGCTCTTGTAAATGAGGCTAGCCTTAAAGTCACAGAAATCCACCTGTCTCTGCCTCCTGAGTGCTGTTATTAAAGGCGTGTGCCACCAAAGCACAGTACATGAAAATACTGAGTCCTTCTCTCAATTTCTTTCTCTGGTCTGACTTCTATTGTAGATTTTCATATCTTGAATAATCTGAATAGAACTTTTAACTGTTGTGTTTATTTTTATTAGATTAGAGTCATCATAGGAATCTATTTCAAGGCCTTTAACTTCAATCACATTGGCTAATAATCCTTTCCAATATAAGGTAATAAAGACATAGGTTCTTGATAACAAGAAAAGGTATCTAGAGAACTATTATTTTGCCTCCAACACACAATCTTCTTACTAATGGTTTCCCTGCATGTTTGTTGCAGTTTGTCTTTAGAAAACAGAAATGTAACAGCAGGTATATGTAACATATCTAGATGATTTTTAAACAGCAAGAAGCATGAGCTTTCTTGAGTACTTTCTGCTTGTTCATCTAAGATCCAGTTTTCTGAAAGAGGAACCTCTGTGTCCCATTAAACAGGGGTGACAAGGTGAAAACTGTTCATTTCTGTTTAATCTGAAGAACTCGAAGTTATATGTAAACAGAAACATAAAATACAGCATATGGAAAATTTCGTATTATTTAATTGATTTTAGTAGCTGTTGATAATTTCTAAGAATTCTCACTGAAGCAAAGGTAAGTTGGTTTTTATCATTGAGAATTTTCTTTGTGACTGCAGCATGGGCATATATTTTAGACATGAATGAGATTATCCATTCAGCAATCTTACACTCTAGTAGCAGAAACTCTTTTATCACCTCAAATTGATAAATAGCAGAGACCTGGACAAGGTAATTTATTGAGAAAGGGAATGCTGAGTTGATGATCTGTTAAAAGCTTAGCTATAATTAAGCCAACATTCAGCCATCAAAATGAATGTCAGTATTATAAGAAAACAGATTTTGCTGCTATAATAGAATGGAAATAATTTAATTAGTATTTTCATTGAATTTTAAAGCAGAAAATTGCAAATGTAATATAGACATATTAACATCTTAAATTTATTCACATTCATAAAGCATATAAACCCTTATTTTCATTGTAAATTTCAATACACTAACAAAACATCTATTATAAAAGGTTATAGACTTGAGGGGAGTATTTCAAATAAAGGCTAGAAGTTATCTTTTTAGGTTAGCACTATCATTAATTTTGCTCACACTGCTCATCATGATTTTTATATATTAAATAGCCTAAATTCTGAATGCATGTTTTAAATCAAGATTGTTTCATATTTATGTAAAGAATCAGAGTTACCTACTAAATGATGAAACCAATATTTTTACATGAAGACTATTTTATAGCAAAGAACAGAATTGAGGGATTTTGTATTTCTGAAGAATACTTTATTGCTTACTGCAAATATACTATCAAAACTTAAAGGTGTGCAGTCTACGAACCATTTCTGTTCATAGTGCAATACTGTGTCTGTTTTACACCTCATATTATGCTTTGCTACATTGCATCCACAAATGAATATCGTCTGTCTTGAGATTGTTGGTCAAATAACACTCTTATTTTGTTATGCATTAGTGAATATTTACCTCAAATTTTTAGTTAAATTTGTTCATCCATCTGTACTCACTGCTTAAACAATTGAAATTTTTAAGCATAGGACAAAATTGGATATGCTAAGTTCATATAATCATATAACTAATTAACCACATTTTTAAAGTACCTACTTTTATATTTAAACAAAAAAGCTGAAATAATATATAAATTAGTATTAAACAATGATTTTATGTACCATCAATAAAGTAATGATTAACCATGAATATGTTCAAATTCTTGGAGCATGGATGTTCTTTCATTTGAAAATAGATTGGAAACAAACAGAAAAGAGGGAAAATATAAAACAAAAAAGGAAACACTAAGATGCTGGTGTAGAAACTATAATGTAACTGCCAGCCACAAACTGTTACTTTTTTCTGATCCTCCTCCAACTCCTGAAACTTGGAGAGGGGTAGAGATAGGACAAAATTTTTCTTCAGAATATGGAGAAAGGAATGATGTTTAGGTTGCCATATCAGTCTTGAGACATGAAATCCTCAATTTATAGATACAATTTCTGCTCTGTTTTAAGCTATCTCTAAAAGGTAATTTATTATAGTAAAAACTGGAAACTAGTAACGTTTCCAGCTCAATTTTTCACTCAACTTTTCATCTCAACTTTTCACTCAACAGTTTCACTCAACTTTTCATCTCAACTTTTAGGTTTAAGTTAATCATTATTTTTTTTTCTCATGTCAATTAGCCAAAACTTACATTTACTCCATTTACATGGTGAAAAGGTTTTTTGTTTTGTTTTGTTTTTGTTTTTGACACAGGGTTTCTTTGTGCACTTTTGGTGCCTGTTATGCAACTAGCTCTTGTAGACCAGGCTTGCATCAAATTCACAGAGATCTGCCTGCCTCTGCCTCCTGAGTGTTAGGATTAAAGCCACAAGCCATCACCAACAGGCTGGTGGAAAGCCTTTATACTGGGAAGATGTTTTAAATTCATATCCAGGTACTACCCTGTGTGTATGTGTGTGTGTATTCAGTTTTAGCCCCTTTGAACTTATTACAATGAAAGTAATTTTTGTCTCCACAGAGTTGTGCCCTTAAAATTCTGAGGGAATCTTCTACATCCACCTGACAATTTCATTATAGAAATGTTCTGATTACAAATGCTAGCTCCTGCATTTGACCTTTTATCATTGTTACAGGGATTGATTCCAGGTAACACAACTTGTGCAGCAAAGAATTTTTTACTCTTAGCCATCTCTTTTTCCCAAGGTTTTGCTTTTTCACATTGAAAAATTAAAGAAAAGCCAAAATTGTAATATGCAAACATTTCACATATTAGAAGAAAGGAAAAGAGGAAAAGAAGAGACAATCATTATTAAATAAGTCTCAAGATTGACAGAATATAATAAAGACCTCAAACAATAATTAAAAGGAAGGTTAAATCAATGTTTTTTTTTATAATTTGGCATGTAAAAAATATTAACCCATCAGCAGAAGACAAAAAATGATAAAGCACACAAAAAACAATGACGTTTTTAAATTGAGCACCAAAATTGAATATTTCCTTAAAATTAGAACATAATTTTTTGCAAAGAATTTTATTTCCAACAATAGCATTGATCCAATTAGAGAAGAGTACATGGCGATATAAGATCTCGAAATTATTTCCTCCATGAATCCTTTCTCAATATGCATATTGGGCTCATTGTCGGTGATGAATGACTTTAATCCCAGTACTCAGGAGGCAAAGGCAGGCAGATCTCTGTGAGTTTGAAGCCAGCCCCATCTCTAAAGCTAATTTCGGGACAGCTAGGGTCCCTACACAGAGAAAATCTGTCTTGAAAACAAACCTGACAAAAATAATGCATATTTGGAATAATTAATCAAAATGTGAGGAAAATAGGTGAAGAAGATGTTGGATTTGAAATATAAGAACTGGGTAAACTTTTTCTTTTATGAGTGGAAATTTAGGAAAAGGAGTTAGATGATACTAATATCAAAACTGAGTTGCCTTTCCAGAATAAGCATGGTAGATTGATATTGATAACATCAAGAAAATAAAATTAAAAATGATCCCATTTATTTCAAAATATTAAAAGTATATATAGGGGCTCGAGAGTTGGTTCACTGGGTAAACCTCCTGTCATGCATCTATGAACACTGGTGTTCAGACCCAGAATCCATGTAATTATTTGAGGAAGAAGGGGTGAATTGATTTACTCTACTTCGAGTTCCCTGAAGACAGAAAATGAGTGTCCCTGGATCAAGCTGGTGAGCCAGATGTTAATTTAAAGTAAAACAGGTAATAAAGGAAAGCATATGTTATAAGGATGAACTGTAAATTATAGTAACATAGTCGTAAATCAGGTAATGTGTGATAGTGAGTAAAATGAAACAAATATATCTTAACATAAATTAGTAAAAACATGATGCAGACTGTATGAGTATGTGAACATGTGAAGACGTGTGAATTTTTGATTGATCTAGTATAAGGGTTTCATGTATGGGAATGTTTGTTACTTATATTGCAGGAAATCAACGCTCTCTAAAATTTATGTTTAGTATGAGGTGCGTGGGCTGTGTCTTTTCGTCGGCTCCCAGCTGCCGAAATAATACACAGAAACTATATTTATTTAAACTCTGCCTGGCCCATTAGTTCTAGTTTCTTTTTGGCCAACTCTTACATCTTGATTTAGTCCATTTTTAATAATCTGTATTTACCACGAGGATGTGTATTACTGGCATGAGTCTAACCAGTGTCCATCTTGGCCCAGAGAAGCATGGCATCTGCCACACTTCCCTTCTCCCAAGCATTCTGTTCTGTCTACTCTGCCCACTAAGGGCTACCCTATCAAAAGGCCAAGGCAGTCTCTTTATTTAACCAATGAAAGCAATACAAGTGAAGAAGCACCTCCTACACCATTAATGATTTTGAGAACCAATATATTATGAAGGAAAAAGTAACAATGAAAATTAACAACATGTAAGAAGGTTCTCTAATGAGGGATAAGCAATGTCTTGATCTATGTCTATAGCAATATACTATTTGAAAACATTTAGTCCTATATTCTCACAGAAGCAACTTTTTTTTAGGTCCATGATTTATCTATTCTCATATACTTGATCACATTAGTAGTGTCAGGAATGAGTTCACCTCATAGCGTGAGACTTAAATCCATTCAAAATGTGGTTAGATGCCCTCGTAACACTTGTGCCATTATTGCATCAGTGTATCTTGCAGGCAGGTTACTATGGAAGGTATGAGGGTTTGTGACTGTATTACATTGATGGTTAATTCCTCATTTGAAGGAATGCAATGTACCTTCCAGTACTATAAAAATTACTCAGTAGTGTGAAACTTCTAATTGTGCGTCTGATGTGGGATTCCCCTCTGTATGCTGTGATTACCACTGATGAATAAAGAAAACTGCCTTGGCCTGTGATAGGGCAAAAGAGTAAAGATGGTGGGGAAAACTAAACTAAATGCTGGGAAAAAGAAGGTGGAGTCAAGAGACACCACGTAGCCACCAGAAGGGAAAGATGCAAGCTGCCAGCTAGAACATTTCTGATATGGCATGAGCCTCGTGGTAAAATATAAAATAACAGAAATGGGTTATTTGAATATGTAAGAACTTGCTAGGAATCACTATATGCCCTAGTGATTGGCCAAGCAGTGACCTAATTAATACCGTTTTGTGTGGTTATTTTAGGAGTCTGGGCAGCCAGGAAATGAACAAACAGCCTCCTACAACAGGCAACATGTTTAACAGCTGAAATTTCTGTCAGGTGGCATAAGTAAGTGTCATCTTCAGCAATAAGCCTTACTATTAAGTTATGAAAGAAACAAATAACTTTTGTAACAGCAGTGATGTTTGGCAGTTGGGACAAGAGTGGATCCATGGACTCATTGGGCTAGTGAATGAACAAAATGCAATCTGTTCCTGACACTGAAGGTTTTACTTGGTAAAATAAAACATCTAACTTGGGAATTTTTGCCCTATTATCAATTTGATTTCCTTTCTTAAAATAGACACAGATACCCCCAATAAGACAATATGTATAGAGTAAACAACTTTTGAGAACTCAGTCCTAACCTGGATTTCTTCATCATACCCATTCCTTGAAGGTCCAGAGATCTATGTGGACATGGTTGCCAAATGACTGGTAGATAACCAAAGACAGATGCCTTTCATACACAAAAGAAAAGTTGCATGTATGAACTCACAGTGATTTTGGCAGTATAGAGTAACTGCATGGCTATAAGCCAGAAACTGTCCTAACACTGAGATGAAGAACTGGACATGGGGGCATGCACCTAACCAAGAAGCTATCTTCAATTAATACTCACTGTAATTAGAAAATAAGTTTACACCAGTAGATTTTTGAATAAGTATATAAACCACACTCCAACCATTACAAAATTAACTTTATGTTTTTGGGTAGATTTTTTGTTTCATTATTTAATTTGGGGGGATGTTTTTGTATTATTAGACTTTTGTTGCTGTTTTGGTATTTATTATTTTATATATTTGTGTGTGTGTTTGAAAAATAGAGGTAGTGAGAGAAGGAGCGCAATAAAATCAAATAGGGTGTGATACTGGGTGGAGAAAACCTGGGAGGAGATGGGTAGATGTTGGGGAAACAAGAGCAAAATATGTCATATGGAAAATTTATAAAATAAAAATAAAAATTAACATCTTATAAAATAATGTGAAATGAATAGCTCTACAATATTAAATGTGGGTTCTAGTGGTTATTTTTACATTGTAGGAATCCCCCTGAATTGCTATCACCCCATTCTCAGGCCCTAGAGTGATATTTATAGTATCCCCGTGAAAGCAAGACCTTGAAACTTACTAGAAAGTCTATGTGAGAATTCTGTCACTAATGACATAAGATCCATTGCTAGTCATCCCCTAGTCAAATCCTGAAAGAAAACGAAAACCTTAGTCATCACTTTCAAATTATTATATTTCGTTGATAATATTTTTCTAACAAAATCTCTTTATGGTTTTTCTTTCCTCTCCCTTTCTTGATCAAGCCTTCTTTCTTCCCATGTGGCAAATCTTGCATACTTTTTTCATATGCAGAACTTAACTTTTAATATTCCATTATTATATCTAAGGAGTTGTGAAAGTGTATGAAAAGATCTTCTAAATTCACATATTGATGAACATAAAATACTAAGCATCTCACTTTAGATCTTTCTTAACTTAGGTTACATTTTGAGTCTAGACATCACAGGTTTGGTACAAAAGTCTATTCCGAATCAAAGTCAATTCACATATAAATGTGAGGCTGTGTGGTGATGCTTATTAACATATTTATAAATATTAGTAACAATTTGTTGTTTAATTTTCCTGTAGAAGCTTCAAGTTTTCTGAAACTTTAAAGGCTGAACCATTATTATGTCAGACAAAACTTTATCAATTTATCTGTAAACTAGTGAATAAGATATCTTTCTTGTTATTGATATGCAAACTTCTTAGAGTCAGCTTACTTAACAACATATGTTTTAAAAGGTATCTAAAAGATTTGTATAACAAATTATAGAATTAAGACATTTCCTAAAATTTGAAAAAGGAAATCAAAGGCATAAAATTAAAACAGAAATACTTAAAAATTACATATTCTTAATTAAAATAAAAATTGTAAGTATATATATTAGAAGCTGCTTTCTTGTGGTATCAGGTCAAATATTCTGAATAGAACTTTAGTATAATCAAGACAAGTCACATTTCAAAAATTTAGTTCTAAGACAATTTGTAGAAGGATACCAATTATAGCCCTGGTATTCTGTACATGTTTTCAATGAAGCCTGGAGAAATATCTTTCTACTTAAGCATATTAGATATTCTTTCTCTGGATCAAAGTTCAGCACAGACACACAAACACATACAACACATACACACACACACACACAAACACAAATACATATATGGAGTCTCATAACCTCCTGTAACCCCAGCCTGAGTGGATATAATAGACTTTAATGCAGTAATCCACAGAAGGTACATATACACCTATGCAGATACACTCATACACATAATTATGTAAGGAAATATTGTTAAAAACATTAGCAATACTAAATAAAATACTATGAATTTGTTTAGAAATGTAGATTTGTGATTTTTTTTTATAACTCCCATTGTTTTAGATTCATTAAATTGTATGGCTACAGAATAAAATATTTAAATTCCAGTAGATAGTAATTGTTAAAATAAAGGAATTTTATATATTTGAGTTATAATTCATAACATCATAAATTACTAATTATGCTTAAGTTTCATAAAGGGAACCAGACATACACTGATTTTTATTTCTGGGTCACTGTTTGTCTCTTTTAATGACTGCTAAATTTGTCACATTATAAATAATAAGTAAAAAATGATATGTGACAGCTGGCTGTTCCCAAGCAGTGTCTTCCTTCTCCCACACAGTCAGTCCAAAAGATCAGCTAAAGAAAATAACAGTAGAGATGTGTTATTTAAGTTCAAATACTCTCAATCTATCAAATACTTATCTTTTTCTCTATCATCCTCTTTTTTCTTTTTATTTCTCTTATTCTCTTTACTACCAAAATTTCTCAAGAAGTAGATGTGATATAATCTTTCCATATATTATCAGATCAACATAATACAAAATCAAGATTTTCAGTTAATTAAGAAAAAATGGAATTAAAAACAAAATGTGTTATCATTTGCATGAGAATCATTACTGCATGGCTTCTTAACATCACTGACAGCTCGTGCACATTCTACTTTTGTTCCTCTTTCAAATGAGGTCTCTCTATATATTTTATTTGAAGATGATTAGCTATACATTATGGACTGTGCTCTGTGGATACAAACTATCTGTTTAAAATGAGGTATCTTCATTCTCACGTGAATAGTACTGAGTATAGTATATGAATGTGTTTGTGGTAACATTCACTTATATTGAAATCCTCCTTTTTCATGATTCATGAAATTACATACCTGAGATTCATATGTAAGGATAGCACATGTGATGTCTGTAGCAAGCTGACATGCATTTCTATCCATTTTAGAGTTTGCTTTTCAGTGATATAAAAGGGGAAAAGAATATAGTGGGGTGGAATGTTTAAGTGGGAAGGAGATGGGAGATGGGGAGAGAAAAGTAGCACTGAGTATTGTAAAAGGTCATATGTAAATTGAAAAATGTATATTATTCATGCATGGTTGGACACATAAACATGAACTTAATTGAAGCCGTACTACACATGCTGTTATGTTCCCTGAAATGCAATACTTGATCAAAGGAAAACATTATTTCTAAATATACTATAACTTTCCTTAAGTTACTCTTCTAAAGATACTTAAAATAATGTAGGTTATTGTCATTGATCTTGGTTTCCCACAATAATTTGATGATAATACACTTGATGTGGGATTGCCCTCTGCATTCTATAAATGCCATTGGTTAATAAAGAAACTGGTTTGGCCTAGCAAGGTAGAACTTAATTAGGCAGGGAAACCTAAGCTAAATGCTGGGAGAAAGGAGGTTGAGTAAAGAAGCCATGTAGCAAAGCTGGAGACAGATGCAGGAATTTTAGCTGGTAAGCCACAGCCACGTGGTGATATGCAGATTAATAGAAATGGGTTAAACTAATATGTGAGAGTTAGCCAATAAGAAGCTAGAACTAATGGGCCAAGCAGTAATTTAATTAATATAGTTTCTGTGTGATTATTTTGGGGCTAAGCGGCCGGGAACTAACTAGTGGCCTCCTTACAACATACACTTGCTTAGACACTACAAGCTCTAAGAAGTATTCATGGAGAAAACAAGCTATATTGGCCTTGAAGCTTTGGTATCATTACACAAAATCTTCTTGTGTTTTCAATGTTTTCCGTGTAAAATATAGCACTATACTGTTCTCTTAATTTTTGATCACTCATGTATTCCTTTAAAATTTTGTACTTTTGTAAAGTCATATCCTTAATGTTTATAAAAAACGTTTAAGACTTTGTAAATATTCATTTTCTTCTTGCATTTTCTACCTGTAAATTCTCTAATTTTGACAAAATTTAAATTTTCATTTCTAGTTAAATGAAACCTAGACTGTCTATATATTTTCAACTTATGAATATATCATTTACATAGTAATTAATTCATTGTTTAAAACAAATTATCTGGAGAAAGTGGATCTTTGACTAAATTGATAAGCAATCAACAAACAGGGAGTGTTATGCCCAGATCACAGAATGCCCCCCAAAACAACTAGGAGACTGAGTCCTCTATGTAAGTAAATGCAAAGTGCCTTTATTTTTAAACAAGTTCAAATTCAGACTATCCCTGTGTCCAGTATACTGGAGTGATCAGTGAGTCCTGAACTCAGTTAGGGCTGTTTTGTTTTGTTTTGTTTTGTTTTGTTTTGTTTTTTGAGACAGGGTACCACTGTAGTTTGTCTGTCCTGGAACTAGCTCTTATAGACTAGGCTGGCCTCGAACTCACAGAGATTTGCCTGCCTCTGCCTCCCAAGTGCTGTGATTAAAGGTTTGTGTTACCACTGCCCAGCAGCATTGGGTTTTTATAGTAGCAAAGGTAGGAGTGAGGGATTTCTAAGGTTCAGGACCCCTGATTCACTGACATTTGTCTAGGTGTGTCTTGGTGAGAGGCGATTGGTGTGTGCTAGCAGGGGATTCTATCTACAAGTGTTGGAATTTCCTTTGGATGATCTTTTCCTGAGTGGTCTCTGGACAGTCTCAGTTTGTTGTTTTTCTTGGAACCAGGTAATTCCTTAGGGTAAACTGAGACTTAGGCCTATATTTAGCTTGCCATGGCTGGCTCCTACATTTCCCCCTACATATGTACCAATTGTAAGGACATGGAAAATTTTAAGAAACTTTGCTTGATCAGGATCTGGTTAGGATACTGGGTTCAATGCAAGATGTCTAGACATAGTTGAAAATAGGATGTCTAAACAGGACACTGAGCTCAAAGCACAAACCACAAAATGTTCCTAGCAGCTAACCACCTGTCAACACCCAGCTTTGTGGTCTAGACAGAAGCATAAGAAACTGCTCAGAGGGAGGGCGGGGATATGCACAGAATCAGAAGTAGCCACTTAAAGGAGGAATGGGTATTCAGAAGTTATCCACACCCTTCATTTAGCAAGACCAACCCCCTTGACCCTAAATGAACCTGGCTTGTGATTTTTGCCTATATATTTTAACCCCAAATGCGTAATGGGAGCTCTCCCCACTGTGCTACATTGTGGTGGTGGTTTTGAGCTCCCAGCTAGCTGGAATATGCATGCTGAATAAACCTTGCTCTTGTATTCTGGACTTGACTGGATTCCGGTGGTCTCTCTGGGTGTCTCAACTTGGGCACAGGCAATGACAGGACATAATCATGGGTCCTACTTGTCCACGGGCTTAAGGAGATCTTTGAGCATAACCAAATTGTGATTATAAGCCTGATTGTGCTCTTTGTTTCTGTGGTTCTGCATAAAGAACCAAGGTGTCTTCTCATTGTAGAACCATTTTGATTAATAAATCTATTAGTTGGCCTACTTTTTTTGGTATGTCAATGGTCATTATACATAGCCACTTTTGTCCGCCAAGCCAGGGAATTCCCCCTTGTCTCAACATTTCAAACTATTTTGGTCAGGGAGCCTGGGAGGATATGTTCTTTCCTGTAATTACTTTGAGCTGACATTGGGGTATTGTTATCAAGGCCCAAGAAAGGTAAACATTAGCCAAATGTAAGGAGGGAATTCAGGCAATCAGACATGATGTAGGAGGGTCTTCTGTATTTGTATGTTGCTTTCATTGGTTGAATAAAGAGACTGCCTTGGCCTTTTGAGTTAGCCAATAAGAGGCTAGAGCTAATGAGCCAGGCAGTATTTTAATGAATACAGTTTCTGTGTAATTATTTCGGGCATAAGCTAGCTAGGCACCAGGCAGTGGGAGCGGGGCGGCCGCCCAGACCAAAAGCAGGCCTGGGCCTCTTACTACAAATTGGCTGCCCAACGTGGTTGACTGACTCCATGTAAAATCTGAGAGAGCTTCAAAAAGAATACAGAGTTTAACAGAGCTTTTGGTGTTTGCTAGCAGGATGCCACAGAGAAAATTTCTTCACTTAGCAGCCGCAACATTAAAAAAGCTGTGGCGGTTTTAAAATGCCAGCTTTCTGGGCTATGCTGCCGGCACCATCTCTGGCTTCTGCTGGAGACAGATTATTTGGATGGGATTTCTGACTAAAGTGCTATGGCTTGCTTGATGGCAATGTGGACTCGCTGTGTGCCTGGAACTGTGCGCGGGCAAGGGGCACCAAATGGCTTCGAGGCAGGAGGGGCTCTGGCTCCACCTTGCTGAACTGTGCTGGTCTCAGGCAGGAATTTTCGTAATTATCATAATAATAGTGCAGTTAAAAGGTTTAGACTGGGCAGGAAACAGGCAGTACCATATTTTTTCTACATGGCGCAACTTAAGTTTTTAAGATGTGCTTAACATTTTAAGAAATGCTCCTGTATAGTAAAGAATTACAGATTCACAATAGGACAGATTCAGACATAAAAGACCTCTAAATGGGTCACAGTGTTGGATGGCTGTATGTAGGCTTGGGAGAGAAAAAAAAAAGAGTATAGATAGATGCTTTAAAAAAAGGGTAAAGTCGTTAAAGAGACAGGCTACAGATAGTTATAGATTAAAAGAAGTAAAAATAAGCCATGTAAAAATGGAAAATTCACAGAATGTCTGGATTATGTATTTTATTGTGTTTTCTTTAAAGTTTCTGACTGTAAAGGAGCTAAGTACAGAGAGAATTTTTATTGTATGGGCTGCCAAACTAAACCAAAATATATGTTCTAAAGGTATCATGACTTCCAAATTTGGGTCTAAAGATATGGTGCTTTGGAAAGGAGGTTCTTCTTTTGTTTTCACAGAGGATGAGACTCTGTGGATTCCTTCTAGACCAATGTGGTATGATAGACCACGCCCTCCTGAAAGGTAGCTGTGCACACCCTCAAAAATTACTTCACTCAACTGCCAACTGAGATGTACCTGGCACAGATGATACACCATGAAAGACCTGATTGATAGCGCCCCCATACAGCAGGAAGAAGTTTGGAGGTCCCAAATATTGTTTATAAATGTTCTTTAAATTTAAATTTAAAGGGGGAGATGATATATATATATATATATATATATGGTTAATTTGCATGATAAATATATAGATTTTGCTTTAGTGATATTAATTTAAGGTCAATTTTGTTATATGTATCTATATTTCTGCTCTTGATTAAGGTTCATTTTAAAATGTAATGTATAATTAGGAAATATAGGTTGTTAATAGATAATCATCAATAATAGTCAAGTTTGTAGTCATGTTAATTAGATTTTCTAGATATATAGATATATTTCAGTTAGATAGACATTCTTCATATCTTTCAAAGATGACAGAATATGGCATTTAATGTTTTAATAACTTAGGGCTTTTCATGACAATGAGACACATCTGTTCCTGGCAGCACCAGCTACTTCAAGAGGAAGACAGGCATCGAAGAGACTCCTTATGGAGTTTGATAGCCATTTGGACAAGAAACTGCTCTTGCCTGGACTGCTTAAATGGACACAAAGAACCTGCAGAGAGAGGACTGCTGAACTTGCCTAAAGGTGAGATGATCCTTTGGGGTTCCTGATTCATGAAAGAGTCTGCAAGACATTCTGCAGGATACAGAAGAAAGTGACTGAACTGTCTTTAAAATTTCCTGCTTCATGAAAATGTTTGCTGAATACTGTGGGTCTGTAGGCTGAAGATGGATGCCCCAATGGTACAGAGGAACTTTGGATGACTGTCCAGGAAGTGAGATGTCTCTGTCACTTCTAGAGTTTTGGAAGTTGCTTACTTCTCGTTTACTTAGTTAATATTATATCCTTCTAGAGTCTTTGATGGAGTTGAAGAATGGATAGTTATAGTAATAGTTTTCCTTAATTATTATAAAAGATAAAGTAGATATAAATATGGTAACTGCAGTTCTTGCTTGATAACTATTTTGTTATATGTAATGTTACTATGTCAAAGTTAAAGCCTTCTTTTATGTTTAAACACAAAAAGGGGAAATGAAGTAGGAGGGTCCTGTATTTGTGTGTTGCTTTCATTGGTTGAATAAAGAGACTGCCTTGGCCTTTTGATAGGGCAGCCCTTAGGTGGGTGGAGGAGACAGAACAGAATTCTGGGATAGAGAAGGAAGAGTCAGGGAGAACAGCCCGCCATGAAGCTGCCAGGTTAGACACGCTGAATCTTTCCCGGTAAGCCACGACTTGTGGTGACACACAGATTACTAGAAATGGGTTAAACAAATATGTGAGAGTTAGCCAATAAGAAGCTAGAACTAATGGGCCAGGCAGTATTTTAATGAATACAGTTTCTGTGTAATTATTTTGGGCATAAGCTAGCCAGGCACCAGGGGGCAGGAGCCAGGCGGCTGCCGGGACCAAAAGCAGGCCCATGCCTCTTACTACACAGACACTCATCAGAAGCATATGGTTCACTAACTCTGTTGAAGAGACATGGAGCATTCACATCAGCTGGATTAGTCCACATAAACTTTAAGCAAATCCAGGGTTCACAATTTTTTGCAGCAGGTTGTAGTCAGAAACTGATGCTTAGATGTATTTGTCAGCCAAGTGGAAACCTATTGAAACAAGTTTAAACTAGAAACAGAAATTAAAATTTATGTACTTAAAGGAATATAATACATTTGAAACTTTCATGCCCATCTTGAAATTGATGTCATAGAAAAAAACACATAGTGGGTAACTGTAAAACAGCAGGAATAGACTCATACTATTGAGTCCTAGCAAAAATTACAGATTTTGGTTAGAAGCATGAACATTTTTCTACTGTCCAGAGATCCAGGTATAGATTAGACAGAGATGTCTTTGGTCTGAGGAGAAACACCTTCACGTTCATATTTAGATGGTAACCAGAATAAACCTAAAATCTTGAGCTTGTGACCCAAACAATAAGCAGTCATTACTCTATCAGCTTATCAGAACTATACCATAGAAGGGGAAAGAAATCAGAAACATTTTCCATATCTTAACCTGTATCTTAAATCATTTTTAGACTCTCAAGGTTATGAGCTTTTATATTTTAAAACATTTTTTTTAAAAAATTAAAAGACCTAGTAGCTTTAGTAAAGCAAGGCTTGATTTCTTCCTAGATATGTGCTAAAAACTTGGCTTTAGCTTTATGGAAGAATCTTGATACCTGCTGCTGCTAAATTTAGCTAACAAAATTATAGCTAGCTTAGCTATCTATACTATCAGAGATCTTGGAAAGATAAATAAAGTATACCTGAGTGCAGACCAATTAGCTTCCAAATCTATTAAAAATGACAGGGACCAGAATTCACATATAGTTAGCCAAATCCAGGTCTCCATGGCATTGAAGGCAGTAGTATCAGTACAACAATGTTACAGTCTTAGTCAGGGCCATAAGGTGATTCTTTTTTTCTATGGAAGAGGGACTTGGAAAAAAAGACTGACCTTATTTTGTCTTGGCAAAAGTTATACAATCAATTCTCCAGTGTCCTGCTGTTTGTCCACTGTCTGGATTGGGTCTGGGCAGCAGGTGTTGCACTGGGGCACCTTGCCCAGTGATCAGCACCGTCATAATACAGATGGAGGCATCATGGTGTCCCTAAATCTTCTTTGAAGACATTGGATCACTGCTAGGATCTCAGAGTCACTGTCTAAAACATAAGCTTTATAATTACTATTTTAAATCCTATATTCTACATATCTCTGAAGTATGAGGGCTGCCTAGGTATATATGATTAGACAAACTTTGTTTCTAGTTACTTGTTTTAAGTTCAATTTTGAAAACATATACAGGGACCTAAATAAGGATTATCATTGTAATTAATTATATCAGTTCTTTAAGGATGACTAACTAACTTGTATTTACAAATAGTTTATAAAAAGTTAATAGCTTTTGTAAGACTAGAAATTTACATTCTGTCAGGTATAGCCAGAAACTGGAAACAACCCAAATGCCCCTCGATCGAAGAATGGATTAAAAAAAAGTGGTACATTTACACAATGGAGTACTACATAGCAGAAAAAAATGACAGCCTAAATTTTGCAGGAAAATGGATGGAACTAGAAAGCATTATTTTGAGTGAGGTAACCCAGACACAGAAAGACGATTATCACATGTACTCACTCATAGGTGGTTTTTAGACATAAGGCAAAGAAAACCATCTTACAAACCACAATCCCAGAGAATTTAGACAACAATACAGACACTAAGAGAGACCTACATAGATATAATCTACGTGGGAAGTAGAAAGTATAAAAAGACAAGATCTCCTGAATAATTTGGGAGCATGGGGACCTTGGAGGAGGGTTGAGGGAGGGAGGGGAGTGGCAGGGAGGGGAGCAGAGAAAAATAAAAAAAGGGGTACAGACATAAACAGGGAATTCGCAATAAAGGAATTGCAAATGGTTGAGAAAAAAAGAGCAAATATTTAAAAAATAATAATAAAATTAAAAAGCAAATAAAAATGATTTTGAATTGAAGCTAATGAAGAAACTAGTCATTCTGAGAGTAAAAACAAGACAAGTTTGTATCCAGCTGTTAATGCTGTCTCCTGGGAAGGCAAGGAAAAGGGTCCAGGGCAAAATGGGAACAAGAGGGAGCCTAGGGACTAGCATTGCCCTTCAAGTTCTAAGGCATTACAGCCATGTATTAATGGAAGTGCTACAAGTTCCTTTTGCCAGAGATAAGGAGAGCAATACTATTTATAGGGAGTTAGAACCTTCTCCATGTAACTTGAGGGATTGGGAGCTTTATCTGAATGCTTGACCTTGGGAGATGACTTTATAGTTATATCTCTGTTAAGTATGAGCCTTAGAAAATACTTTTTCAATTTATGTTTCTTTTAGTATCAATACAAAAAATTATGACTCAGTTTATTTAAATTGTTTAAGCCCAACAAAGTTAGCAAAGACAAAGGGGCTAAAACGACATTTTAAGCATGAATAGACCTTGAGCAAGGAAACACAATTTTTATTGCATTGCTTAATATTTTTAATGCTTTGGCCTTTAATATAGTTTCCCATGTTGTGGTGATTCACCCATTACAAAATTTTTCCCGCTATTATTTTACATTTGCAGTTTTGTCAATGTTGCGAATCTTAATTCAAATATCTGACATGCAGGTAACCCTAGGTTACCCCTGAACAACCCTCAAAGGATTGAGACCCATAGGCTTGGATTTTGTTCCAAGTCCTCTGTCAAATTGCTTAGATCATTGTCTTGCTGTGTCACAAAAAGTGAACATCCTAGTTTCAGGGTATTATGTCTGTGACCCTAACTTTTAGTTTCTTATTTTAAGTCCAAACATTAACAATATAAAATATTTTATAAGCACAAATATCACACAGTCTTAACTGTTATTAAAATAATTAAAATCTTTAAATGCCTTTCTGCAATATCAAAAATAAAGTACCTCTTTGACCCACCTTTGAAGACATATACATAGTCTGCCTTTTATATCTCAACCTGCTCAATTTCACTGCAGTCGGTGCTTCTAGAAGTATCACCTGACACTGGCATTTTTAAAATTGTTAAGGTCCATCCTTGCAACTGCACATTCTTTGGGACTCTAGTCCTGCCATACATTTGTAAACCTCAACTGCTTCCTATGATCCACTTATGACTTTATAGCCATTATTACCTGGGTGACTTTTAAATTAACAAACTGTAGCTGGCAGAGCAAGGTACATTTTTGAGTATAATAATACTGAGGTGCAGCTTTAATACTTTAAATCCATCTCAAACCTAGTTTTCAGAATGGAACATCAGTCATCATGCAAAAATCTATCCCAGTCCAAACTACCTTGGAGATCTGTTGTTGCCTCCTAGTTAGGCCCACTCCATGTGGTAACCATTCATCAAGATGGCAGTGAAATCAAGTATGTTAGCATAATGACAATCCAAAATCCAAAATGGAATCATGCCTTATGGTTTCTCTAAAATTACCCATGCATTATTTTTAAATTATCAATTCCCAGTGTTATTAATTAACTTTTAACTAGTTTTTTTAAATTTTAACAGATTTTGACCATATCTAACAAAACAAGCTTGTAAATCTGAAGGTACAAAATCATCACATGAACCAAGTCCAATTTTTTTAACTGTTCTGCTCTGTTTTCTTCTCCTTATAATTGTGTCCAGGACTCAGACTGACAGAGTAACAGAAAAACATTTTAAATAAGCACTGTCCTAGCAAAGAAAGAGCCATAATCCAACTCTATAGCCAGCTTTTCAATAAAGAGCATTATGAAACAGTTTTAACATTATCTATTTCAAAAATTCATCTGAATTTCTGTTAACCAAAATCCAGTAACCTGAGCTCAGAGATAAATTTTGAGGTCAGGCCCATAAATGCGGCCACAGCAGTAATGGGTGACAGAGACAGCAATAATATCCAAACCATTTCTATCTCAGCTTCATGCTTGTAGTAGGAGGCCACTTGTTCATCCTGGTCACCCAGAACCAAAACAACTACACAAAAACTGTATTAATTAAAACACTGCATGGCCCATTAGCTCTAGCTTCTAATTGGCTAACTCTTACATCTTAATTTAACCAATTTCTATTAATCTGTGTATCGCCACGTGGCAGTGGCTTACTGGCTAAAATTCCAGCAGGTCTATCTCTGGTGTCAGGTTCATGGAGTCTTTCTGACTCCATCCTTCTTTCTTCCAGCATTCAGTTTAGTCTTCCCTGCCTACCTAAGTCCTACCCTATCAACAGGTCCAAAGCAGTTTCTTTATTCATTAATGGTAATCACAGCATATAGAGGGAAATCACATGCTTGCAAGAAAACTTATGTAGACAAACTTTTTAACAAAATAAGCATATTCAATATTTACAGTTATAAGAAACCACAGCAAACATAGTTCAAATCCCCTTCTGGCCACTATAAATTTTTATATACCTCTAATCCGTTTTTCATATTTTCATTCTTTCAGTCTCCTATTTTCTCCCTTGCTTTCCAGACAACATAAAAACTCTTACCAAAGTCTGTCTTGTTTCTCAGACAACATAAAAACTCTTACCATAGTCTTTCTCATTTTTCAGACAACATAAAAACTCTTATCAAATCTTTCTCACTTTTCAGACAATATAAAAATTCTTACCAAAATCTTTCTTGTGGTTTCCCTCAGTAGTTTATAATATATTGTATGACTACAATATTTTAAACAAGAACAGAAAACAGGCATATACTATATCAAATTAACTTTAATTTATATTACATAAAACCATGTATATACCAGTGTGAAACATCTGAGACTAATAGTAGTTTTTATCTGTCCTAACCAATAATAATTTGTAGCTAGCCCATGAAAATAATGACAGATATTTATAACCCATTGTATCTGAATGATCAAAGCTATACTGGTAGAGGGAAGTCTGGCTACAGTGCACAAGATGGCCACCGCAACTTAACGCCTATAGCCCATGGACTGTGACTTATGGCTCTTTGCCCATGGAGTCAAACCTTGGCTAGGTTTGGCCAGAAGTCAAGGTCTGTAGCCTCCAGGGCGGCTGAGGGAACCCATACACCAGCATGGTGGAGGGCATGGTGGTATTCAGCATGGGGGAAAAAATTGTTAACTTTTCCAGCCATAGCAATTAACCCCAGATTCCCTGTTCAGTGTTTGAAATCCTATTGGGGTACACATGCCCCTTGCAAACTGTGGCTGGCAACCTTTCTACATTGTCATAACAAGCCTGTATAGTCCAGCCACCCATCCATACAAGCATACTGCATGGAAGCCTCATGCTTTTATGGCAAACCTGCCCACATTGCCCTCACACTGCAGGCCAAGGCTACCACTTTTCAATGAAATGTTTAAGGTGGGTAGATGTTGCTTGCATCATCCCTTTTCAGAAAATATACCTTTATGCTTATAGCCCTATCTCTAAAGTCCTATAAGTAATCCAATATCAAAGTTAAAGAAGTCATGCTTTGAGTCTGTCCAATCACATCAGACTCATAAGTCAGAAACAGGACACACACAAAACAAAACAAAATGGCACACAGAAATATACAGAGTTCTAGCACCTGGAGGTAAAACTGAACTGAAGACAACAGGCTCAAGCTGTTTTGCAGGTGTGACCCACCATCTACAGAACTGAAACTGAGAAGCTGGGAGCATCCTGCAGATCTATCCACAGAAACCACAGAGATCCACTCTTAAACAGAAGGGTCATGGGTTCTAAATACAAAAGGGCACTGGGAATGCTTTCCTAGGTGCCCCACCTATGATACTTCAGAGTGTCTACATGGATCTTCTACAGGATCTCACAAATTCTGGGCCCACTTACAGGAAGATATCCAAATAGACAGACGCATGAAAAGAAACATACACTCAAGAAACACAGAAAACTTACCAGAAACTTGAAGGGTCTACAGGGCGGTATTCCTGGTTGACCTGGAGGACCCTGGACAAGCCCCCAAATGTTATGGCCCAGATCACAGAGTCCCTCCAAAACCAACTAGGTGATGGAGTCCTGTATATAAAAGCAAAAAGCCTTATTCCTATACAAGTTTGCAAACTCAGACTCTCCATGTGGCCAATGTATTGGAGTTATCAGAAAGCCTTGAGCTTAGTTAGGATTGGGTTTTTTATTGTAGCAAAGGTGGGAGTGAGGGATTTCTAAGTTTCAGGACCCCTGATTGGCTGACATTTGTCTAGGGGTGTAGTGCTGAAAAGTGATGTGTGTGTGCTGGCTGGTGATCCTATCTACAAGGACTGAAATGTTAGGAATTTCCTTTGGACAGTCCGCTCCTGGGTGGGGCCTGAGTAGTCTCAGTTTATGGTCCTTCTTGGGACCAAGTAAAGCCTTAGGGTAAACATAGACTCAGGCCTACCTTGACCTTCTCATGGCTGAGTCCTACAGATGCAAATATACAGTTTAGATTAACTGACACAAATATTCATGTAAAACTTTGAAAAACCAGAGAATAAGAAGAAATCAAATATGATGATATATAGCAAATAAGTTAAGTAGAGACTACTGATTTACAAACAAATGAAATTTTTTTCATACCTAATTGCAACAGAGATGTTGACTAATTCCTCCCATAGATTAAATATCCTGGTTTATAACACTGGAAATTCGTTTGAAAGACTCTTCTGAAAAGCTAAATTTTAGAGTACCCTGTTTAGCAAGGACCACTGAAGGAAGAGTTAAGGGGTCATATAGGCTTCCAGGCAGATTTCATTTAATGGCCATAAAGGATGTAGGTAAATTTTGGAGAATCTCCTGAGAGAATGATACATTGAGGTAAAGCCTAAGGTGTAATAGAGAGTCCAAAATATTGAAAGTGTCAGGTACATGGATCATCTGTGCAGAAATATAAAGACAATGGATAGCGAGAATTCAAGAAAGATGATATAGTTATCACAACTGGAAAGGACATTTGGAGCTAATATTACACCACTATGTATCCTGGGATGAAGGGCATGGAGTTATTGGCATTACTATTGTTTTTGCAGAGTTTGGCCCTTGCTTTCTTCTCATGCCCCTTTCTATGCTAATATTCTCCCATGTCAAAATAAGGATTTTTAACTTTTCAAATGTGTGTTGGAAATTTCTAAGAAAATTTATTTTTGTTGTTCATTTTTCCCATTTTAATTTATGTTCCTATCACAGATAAGAGTTTTCTTAAGTATTCACAAGGAATCTGTATACAGCAATACTGGGACTTTTAAGATCTTGAGTGTTCTTTAAGATAGACTAAATGTATTTTGCATTATGAATGGCAATTAACTTTTTGAAAGTAGGAGCAGAGCAATTAAGAGTGAATGAGAAATGTACCCAATAAGGATAAGGTGAGGTTTAGAATGTTTGATCTTAACTCTTCATACTATTGTTAAATTTTATATAAACTATAGTTAATGTGGTGTATATGCAGGAAATTGCTCACTGAACACATCTTTGAGGACATCTTATCTCTACTCTGTTATCCTCTTTGCTTCTAGTCCACTGTAATGTGAACAGTATTTTTTTTTCTACACAATCTTCATACCTTGATACTCTGCTTTAACAAATGGGTTCAAGGAACCAGATATTAATTTCCTTGGAAAAAGCAAACAAAATAAATAACCATTTCTTCATTTGTTTCAGATATTTGGTTCCTGGAAAGGGAATTCTAAAAAGTTAACTAATGCTATTCAAAATGTATGTCTTTAGAAAATCATATTAACTAGCTTCGAAAAGTGAAGTTTAATACCAGTTATTTTCTGGAATATTTTGCAGTGTTAATAATGTCCCATAGTACAAGGCCCTGTCTTTGACTGTCACTAATATGAGTTGCACATTTAAGACAAAATGGCTGGACAAAAGACACTTACTCTCTTGTGGAGAATATCCAAATGTAATTAGCTGTTTTGCATGAATAGAAACCAAATATTCTTAGTAACCAATTCTCTCTGGAAGTGTTTATCTACCATCAAAATACAGAAATTGATGGATCTGTGATTCAAGGGGGATATGCTATCTATTGAGCTGACAGTGGCAGCTGGCAGTGTTTGCCATATGATACTGGTTTTGCAAACATTAAATGTTTGGGATCAAGGAAATCATGCAGAGAAATAGGGTCCAGGCATTATGTAGCACATTGGAGTCCATAATGATGCCCTTTGAAGACACTATAATAAACCATCAAGAAAAAATCTAACTTTTAACATTGACTCAACATTTTGGAGAAACCAGGACCTTGGAACATCCACAAGGATAACTACATAAATGGAATAGAGCTGGCACAAATGAGAGCCTATATGTGCTGCAGGAATCAGTGATTGAGAAGGGTGGCTACTATTCCCTTTAAAGTATAGATGACTCCAATATGAGTCCTGCAGGTTTCACTAGCAGATAGGGCTGAGGCAGAGTCAGTCCTGCTGGTCTCTCCCTGGGGCTGCATGGGATGGTGCAAGTTGATGACACAGACCTGCCCCTTGGCAACCAGAAAGAAACACACTGAATGGGGAGTGTTGTAGAAGCAGGATATCATTTAATTGTATTAGGCAGGGACTTATATAGGGTTGTGATAGGGGGTGGAGGTCTTGGGATGGGAAGAGGTGGAGAAAGAAATAGGGGCCAATAATATTCTGCCAAATTAGAGGTGGCTGGGCAGAGGCAGATTTAGATTAGGCTGTGCTAAGTCACTTATATGTGGAAGTCATGGCCAAAAACAGGTCTCCAATCTTGATCTAGGCTCATAAAGTTACACTGAGATCATGCTCTTGCCTCATGAGCTCCAACAGAATCCAAGATTCCTGATGTGGAGCTATGGAATTTGTTGCTTGCCCTGCTAGATTTTGGTCTTCTTTAAATTTTGTATTTCCTTTTAGCCCTCTTTCTTTCTGCAACATAATTGAAATATTTATTCCATACAATTATATTTTTAAAATCGTGTGAGATATTTTCTTTTAGTTTGTTTGTTTTCTTTTCTTTAGCAGGCTATGACTCCATCTTGAACTCAGATTCAACAAGGATTATTGACTTTGAAAACTTTAAAAGTTAGAATAAATGCATTTTGTATTATGGGATTGTCACAAGACTATGGGGCCAAAGGGAGATATAGAAACATATAAATACTGGGTATTTTAGTGTCAAATTTACAAGTGTTGAAGCTGAAGAGGTAAAATTTCTCAATGGCATAATCTAGAACCACTTCTGAGATAAATCTCTAGGTATAGGAGATTATCTAAAGTAGGTTATTTAATGGGAGAAGAGCCATTGCAACTTTGAGTGGGTCAATTTAACTAGATGTTATATTAAACTGAATAAAAAATTGGGCACTTATCACTCTGTTTCATGAATATAGATGCGATGTGTACAGATCACTCATGTTCCTGCTGCCCAAATACCCCTACTCTGACAGGTACAATTTGGACCTATGAGGCAAAATAAAAAAAAAATTACTATATTATTTTGTTTTTGTCGCTCTATTTTGTCACAAAAAAGAGACAAAAATTAACATTGTTATGCAATATTTATGTGATTAATAGGATTTATAGTCAATAACAGAAAAATATTACAATGAGAAAAAATTGTAGTAATTCTCATGGAATGCTTAATAATCTGTCCTACTAGATTTTACTTTTTCC